>JACEVL010000119.1:1587750-1795081 GCA_020284085.1 Aporrectodea caliginosa | reverse complement strand
TCAGTACTTCGTTCAGTTACGTATTGCTAATTACAACTTTTACGTTGCTTTAACCGCTTACCAGAAGGAAATATGATAAACTTCAAAATTAAAAGGCAACATGAAAATGGCAACAACATGAAAATGGCTTCCGCTGGTTTTATCGTAGAGTAATAAACACTTGTTTGCGTGTTTCTGGCTACATCGTTTTCCTGGGCTCCAAGTAAATCTGTAAGAAATTAGGGCCTATGGGCACGTAAGAAAATGACAAAGTGGAAAACCCGGACAAAAGCCGAAATTCTAGAAAACCGCCCGGACTGGGGCATAAAAAGAGGACATGCGTCTTCCTTGAATGGCGTTAACCTCGAGAACCGCAAATATTTGCCGAACGGCTTTACGGGATTTGGAAACAGATGGACCCGCCTATTCACGAGGATGTGCTGGATTAAGCAATTTTAAATCTCGTTTATTCATTCATTCATTCAGATCATGTATACGCGGCGATTACCCAACATGCCTAATCAGAGGCGCTCCCAGACCAGCCACCCGACAGAAGAAAACAATCTTTCTAGTTTTTGCATTGCACATTTGGGCATGCTACATGTATAGCCTATAGGCCGGTGTATCTACCTATGTACTTATATTGCGCCTTTTGAAGAGTTTTTCTGCGTTACTACTGGATTCTAACAATTAGAAAATAATTTACTATTAAGAAATTGCTAAATGGTCGTCCATTATACTGTAAACTGGGCTACAATTGAAAAAGTGTTGCAAATGTTTAATACTGCATGGTCATTGGTAGCTTAACATTTCGGTCGCTACAGGCTAACGTCATACTTTCACATTACGCCTTAATGCACATAGCATTTAAATGTTAAAAATATAGAGTACAGTACTAGACAGCATGAAATTTCCTTTTTAAGTTACATGATATACCGCCTTCGTCCAATTGTTTGTGATAAACTTAACTACAGGCCTAAATTGCCTACTGCAACAGATACCTAATTCATAATTAATTCTATAGTATAATGTACTATATTATATATAATATATATATGTATTATATACAACGTACTATATATATATACATAAATATATATATACTGTTTCAATGTTCAAAGCATATTATGGCGACTAATGCTCGCTGTTCCAGATTTAATTTGAATCCTGTTGCACTTAACACTTACATTTATTCTGAAGCAGCATTTTAATAGTAGCAGTAGTAGCATCAGTAGGTGTAGTAGGTGTAGTAGGTGTAGTAGTAGTAGTAGTAGTAGTAGTAGTAGTAGTAGTAGTAGTAGTAGTAGTAGTAGTAGTAGTGATAGTAAAGTAGTAGTAGTGAGCAGTAGTAGTAGTGATGATGAGTAGTAGTAGTAGTAGTAGTAGTAGTAGTAGTAGTAGTAGTAGCCATAGAGTCGCAACCATACCGCAACCACTATGGGACCCGTGGGACGTCCCCCCCTTTCGAACAGCTTGGGACCGTCCCCCCAACTTTTGAAATTGTTGAGGTAAACAGGGCCCAAAATGCACTCCATTTGGTATCAAATGCTCAAAATTGCGTCGGTTTCTGGGGCTCCGCCCCGGACCCCGATGGGGGAACTTACGACCTTTTCCATACTCCCTATAGTCGTTAGGAGCTTCTTGCCTTCTGCGATCTCTCCCCTCTGTACCATTAATGCCAGTAGGGCCTATAGTACAAGGCTCTGGCCTTGGACCTACTGATTTTGTCATAGCCTTTTCTAGCCTTGAACCTAAATACAGTGAAAACCGTCTGACTAAATATGCCGACGATAGCTACTTGCTGGTCCCTACTTCCTGCATTGACAGCACTCTTTCTGAACTTGACCATATCTCTAAGTGGGCATCCATTAGGAATCTTAAATTAAACCATGCCAGACCAAATGGTTGTCAAACGACCGAGGTCAAACCTATTGCCCTCCCTCCTCTCATCCCTGGCATCGAGCGGGTCCAGGAGATGGTTATTTTGGGTGTAACCATCTCTGCTGGGATTGGCTTTGGCCCTTTGGGGCACACATGGACAAAATATGCTGCAAAGTCCGAAAATCCGTGTTCGGCTACGTGTTTTGGTCGCCCATCGGTCACCATGGTCAACGTCTCTTTGACGTTGTTAGGGCTACTACCCTCGCACCATTACTTTATGCCTCCTCTGTTTTCATTCATTCATTCCGAGCATTTATATAGCGCCTCTTCAAGAAGCTACTCAGAAGCGCTCCCGGCCCAGCCACGACTAAAGAAAAAGACTTGAGGGACTTGTAGACCCTGCCGGATGGCTCACAAGTAAACAGCGGAGTGGGGATTTGCCACTGTAGGGGAACGTAAACGCCTTAACGGTATTCTGAGAAAAAAATTGACCCGTTCAGGCTTCCTCCCTGCCGATTTTCCTAGTTTTGACAAACACTGTTCTAGAGCTTATTCTACTCTTTTCCGTTCAATTCTCTAAAACCTTGTCACGTCCAGTTTATTCATATAATAAAGTCACATTTTTCACAGATTTAGAAGGTTTAGGTACTTTTATATCGAAATCATCGGTGAAAAATTTGAGGTAAATTAAAGCCGAAAATGTACTCCATTTGGCATCATATTATGCTCAAAATTGCGTCGGCTACTGGGGCTCCGCCCCAGACCCCGATAGGGGAGCTTACGACGCTCCCCATACCCCTAGTCGTTAGGGGCTTCTTGCCGTCGGCAATCGCAGCTTCGCGCCTTCGGTGCTCGCAATTCCACCCCCTTCCACTCAGACATTCTCGTAGGTCCCCCCAACTTCTGGACCGTGGTTGAGCCCCTGGTAGTAGCAGCAGCAGCAGCAGCAGCAGTAGAAGCAGTAGCAGTAGCAGTAGCAGTAGCAGTAGCAGCAGCGGTAGCAGCAGCAGTAGCAGTAGTAGTAGTAGTAGCAACTGTTTAACTAACATAAGGATTTCAACCTGTTTGGGCAAATGAAAGCGGATGCAGACTGGCGCATCAACGAGTGAATGCCTGACAAAGACAATTGTTTGTAAGGCGCATAATTTGGCTAACCTCATTTTAATTACTGTCATTTGCAACGCGTTCTATGCGATATGCTAATGAAGGTTATAATCAGGCGAAATCCCGTGTCACTGCCCTAGTTATTATTAGATCAGGTACATTTGGTGGTTGAATACGTAACCACATTTTTCACTTCACTGCTTAAAATAACCCTATGACTCATTCGAATGACATGATAAACAATTGTCGAGTATCAACTACATCAAACTTCAGACTCGTTAACAATCACTGACCATCACCAACCTCTGTATTACATACATACATACATACATACATACATACATACATACATACATACATACATATATGCGTACAATGTCGTACATACATACATACATATATGCAATTATATATAGTTACGTCATACATACATGGATGCATAAAAGATCAGGAAGTGTCACTGGAGAAGTATCAACTCTTGTTTAGCATTTTGACGCAATATGAGTCACAGAAATACCCGTAAAAGATCCTGATAAGAACGAGTCTGGCCAATTAATCAAATTATAACCTTTTAACCTAGAGTCATTTTTTGTCTAAAGTTACGCTTATGTTCGCTATTAAGCTTTGATCATGAGTCTACTTAAGTGTAATACGTTGATGGATATTCGCTGGATCATGAAATCAAACTGCAGGCAAACAGACATCAAAACATAGGTTCCAATCATCGCTGAACGACATGGACTTCAAACTTGTCCTTTTGATGAACTTTGCGAAACTTTGTTGCCAATTGCCAGTCGACCATATCCAACAGAAATGATGCTACATATTACTATAAACTATTTGTAGATATTATGAAGTCTAAGATAGAATCTATTCGTCAACTGTTAATCAGCATACACATAATATTCCTTTATGACCAAATTGTTCTCGTTAACACAAGTCAAGAGCTCCATAAATTTACTGGCTCAATCAAGCCCGTAAAAGTGAGTGAACTGCTAATTTATCGGTGTGAATGTGTATGCATTTTTAGGCATTATTACCAAAAGAATTAATATATTTGACCAAAACAATTCCTTTATTCATTAATAAAAAAAGTAAATTGTTTTTGCGACCTCCTGCGGTAATCCTTAATCCTTATAATTGAAAGTCCGTGTTAAATAATAAAACTGCAAGTCGACGCCACAACAAAATGGCCGACAGTCGTGTGTTTGAGTAACAAACAGTATCAAGAACCAGATAACAATGAACATAGCCGATTATTCGGATCGGAATCGGTATTAGCGAAAAAGCATGCTAACTAATCGGAATCGGAAATCGGCAAAATATGCCAATCAGTCAAACCCTAGTACAAGCATATCATTCTGGATTTATCATATAGTACGCTGGCTGCCTAATGGGCAAAGAATCGAAATTAAAAACTTATTGCTCACAAAAAACTACATGTAAGTCAGCCGACCTATCTCTATTCAAAGCCTACTGCTTATACTAACAAATGTTGCACAGATAATTTGACTTGCAGTGTCTCACATTCAAACATTCTTATCTGTAACTGGTCCAAGGTAAGCTTTTGAATTAATTTCTCAATTCTGCTGCCAATTCAACTCTTAAATGTCGATCAGTTCTAAAATTCAGACTTAAATGCTTCAAATTGCAAATCCACCGCAGCCTGAACTCTGGTTTCTCTGAGCTATGTGACATTGGACTAGGCTGCTCCAACTGATTACCATTTGTAACTATGTGATAAAATATTCAAAGTGAGAAGAGACCTTGTGATTGATTAAGTACAAGTTTGCAAAACATAGTACTGCACAACCAACAGGTGAACTCAAAAACAGGCAGGATCAAGTGAGTAGTCCTCACAGAAACAGAATGCTCAGTTGAAACAACCGATTGAAAGTTGCATGAAGGTATGAAACCCAAGACTATAATTCTTTAAATCAAATAGGCTATTGAGCAACTACAGAATGTGCAGAGTTACCCAAATTTATTTTTAGACTTTTACACAAATGCTACCGTTATCTTATATGCACAAGCACGAATCCACTGCATTAAAGTGATGAACAATGGTATAACGTCAGAGAGAGGTTCGGCATTTACCAAGGCTAGCTCTCGACCAACAGGCGATTCTGATACACGAGGAAAACAAGCACAAAGCCCTGCACTATTTTGCAGCCTGTAGGCCTATAAGCTTACACACGCTGCAACATAATAGTCTGCTGGCTGAAGGTTGCTGCAAAGGGTATGAGAGTCGCTATACAGTGCAATCATGATTTTTTCGGACTTTATGCGTTGCGAATACGCACAACCAGTATTTTATACGAAGTATTAGATAACTACTTTGACGTTACCAATCCTGACGTTGTCACTGTCACAAAGTTGATTCCAACTGTGATGTAGAAATATGTATCTGAATTGTCAGTGGGTTGTTGAATAATGCTTACAAGTATTTCGCTGACACTATTGGTGTTCAATTTATTAGAATCAACGAAACTATACGACATAACCTGAGATGGAAAACTCGAAAGAGGTTTACGAATTTCTTCGAAATCTCTTATTAACCAGAAAGGGCCATGCAAAACTCTTCTGCGGAAGTTCTGTTGAATTACCTATTCAGTATGTGTTAGCAAACGCAACCGATGTGGACATGATGTATATTCCGACCGACATCTATGCTCTACCAGTAAACGTATCAGCACCCCACACATTTCAAGGTAAGACTTTAGTAGTGAATACAAAAGACACATATCCAGGATTCGCCCGATTGTACTCGCCCCACTGTAAACAGTTGTATCATAAACAGGCAGATGCTCGTAAGAGTTACTACAGAAACGGACCTGCGTGGACGAGGACGATGATTCGTTCAAGAACTGTCAACTTCATAAAGTAAATATGTGAACACCTCGGCAGATCTCAGCATCGAGCAATTGACCTCTATGGACGTCTTCTGGAAATGAAAATGGACAACGTTTTTGCCATTTATTGTCCTTGCTGGCCGCTAGAGGCTGATGAATGGAAAACCCGCGAAAGACCAAATGGCTGGCCTGCGGTGGATATTATAGATAAAATCGTTGCGAGTGGATGTTATTTTGTTGCGAAACCACATCACAGCTGTCCCGATGATGACACACAATGGCGGTTTTCGTTTTCTCAAGCAGAAGTAATCCTGATTCATTCTTGGACGGATGTGCAGAAGTACATTTATCACATACTTCGTCTGATAAAGAGCGAAGTTGTGAAGGCATGTGGAGGATCAGACGAAACAGTTCTTTGCACCTACTTCTTCAAGACGTTGATGTTTTGGGAATGTGAACGAAAACCGAAAGAGTTTTGGGATGACGGAAATGTAGAAAAGTCGGTCAGTGAATTACTGTGCTTAATGATTGAATGGTTGATTGATGGATGTTGTCCAAACTATTTCATTCCAAAGTGCAATATGATATCTGCCTCAACAGGAAGAGTTGACTTGTCTGAAGAAATTCAGTTATTGCTGATCTACACAAAATCGAACATACCTCAAATAACAGCCATATGGCCGAAAGCATACCCAGAACACCTGATAGGTCTCATAGAGGTTGCTATACCGGAGAAAGTTCTTCTGCATGTTAATTTGGTACAAGTACGCAAAAACTATTTGAATCCGCTGTATCCCAAAACAAAAACCCATCTACTGAAACAATTAACAGAAAATAATTCTTTACTTTGGCGCAATGCGAGTGATCTTTACAGAGGTATTCTGAATCATCTTCAGTTTATGAAAACGTGTAACAGTTGTCCAATAAGAAAATGCTACTTGAAACGAGAAGCGCTGGGTCACTTTATGTCGTCTCTAAAGGAGAATGGAGATGAATGTTCGAAGTTTTTTCTGTCAATCGGTGAATCGATCTACGAGGGCTTAGAGCGTTTCATCAGAGCCACTGAATGCAAATTTGAGTCAAGTCGAATGCCCAAGGATATCTGTAACGATTCGTCTGAAACGCATAACAGAGGCAACTGCCGACAGTCGCTTCTCAACTCTCCAATCGAATGCATTATTAATAAACAAAGACGATTTGTTCGTTGCTATAGCCGTCAAGTGGAAAGTGAAGATGACGACATAAAAAATAAAATAACAAACAACGCAATAATTATTAATAATCTAAGTTCATGTGTTAAAATAATTTCGCAGAATTTTCTTGGAAATGTCTTTGCCAGTGTTACTACTGCGACATATGTTATAAGCTCGGCTTATCTTGCAAATTTCTACTACACAGCTTTACAGGACTATGATAAGGCGTTTGCTCTTTGCGATTCAGTCCTAACTTTTCCTGAAGATAATCCGAAAGGTGGAAGGATCGGTTTATCTTTCTGTGAACGGGCATTTCCTATATTCATGACGAATGAATTATCTGTAATATTTGACGAACATTTTCGCACTCTTCTGGGACTTATTACACTGTATGGGTCCATTGCTGATCCGTTACGGGATAATTCTACAGTTTTAGTTCGAATACGTCCAGCCCAATTTCTGAAGTATCTGAGAATTCAGTGCAAGAGATGGGAGGGAGTGGATGAGCCGAAGATCATGGAAAACTTTAAGTGCAGACATGAGGTACATGAAGTGTACGAAACTTACGAACCTTTGTCAGAGGTGTTCATGATGGCTGTACTACACGCTAGTCGTTGCTTATTTTCATAAAGAAACATGTTTGTATTTGCTTTTATGTACTAAACGGAGCATAGTTGCTTAATCAGTGCATAGTATGTTCGATGACTCCATCACTGACAAACTAATTTGTCTACTGACGAAGACATTCTGGCTGTCGTATTTGTGGACTATTATCTTACCAATACTTTCTTGTGTCTCGGTCTATTGGTAAATCGTTATAACAGCAACAGTGTTGTCAAACACGTAATACAGTACGTTTTAAGATGATTTTTGGAAAAGCTTTTAAGAACTTAGGATGAGTTTTTAAAAATAGTGCAAATAACGATTTTTACGATGTTGTTAAAGTCGTCGACACTCATATTAATTATCTGCTGACTGCTTCTATATCACCGGTGTCTAACGCACAGCGGCTTCATCGGAGGGTGCACCAAAACTGAGCCGTAATCAAGTCAGTATAAAAAGATTGGTCTACTACTGAGAGGTAGCCTATGGTAGACATTTTTAGTCTGAAAAGCGTAAGTCTTAAGATGAGAGCGAGAATGACATAATATAAGCAGAACAACAAACAAACTTGCAAATACGGAGAAAGTAAAAGAAAAACACTGACCATTTCCATACTCTAGATCCTGCAATCGAAAGCTCGTTCGCCAAGAACAGTTCTAGGTTTCATGTATGACCTGAGAAGGGCAATCGTATGACCTGGTTGATTTATGATAAGTCCTGGGACCAGAACTGATTTTAATTACTCTGGATCGCCAGAGTTATCTGTTTATAAGACCTAACTATCTAGAAACCTAAATTTATTGTCTTCTATTTTAGCATTTGTAAATCGCTTCCAGTAGGGTTAACCGTTCAGAAGCGCACTCGCGAAAAGAAGCAGGTTTTGAGAAAAGAGAACGAAGAAAAGAGACTGCTTGATAGAATTGTAGAACGAACAGAAGGAGAAAGCGCATTCCAAAGAGAGGGACCAATTGAAACGAAGGAATGAGACTGAGCCATAGTAGTTCTATAGTACGGGGGACCAAGAGGTCAAATCTATTGGAGGAACGAAGTGGACGGTGGGAGTAAGCTGAATGAGGCCGAAGTATTACGTCAACCAAATTATTTCGGAGCAAGACCCCTCTGAGCCTTGAAGTTCAGATTGAGGATTTTAAATTGCATGCGAGCAGCGAGAGGGAACCAATGAAGTTCATGAAACATAAAGGCAGAGATGCGAGAGTATACCGGGGAAGGCGAGCTATCAATCTAGCAGCTGTGTTGAGGACCGACTGAAGAGGAGAGAGACGAACCTCATGAAGATAAATAAGAAGGGAATTGCAGTAGTCGATCCAACAACATAATATTATAAAAGCATGAACTAAAGTAGTGAAGATGGAGGAGGAGACAGAACGACGAATGACCCTCAGACGGCTTAAATGAAAATAGGAGGAGCTTTTGAGATTAGAGATTCCTTTGCTGGACATGAATTTGATTCAAGGATGTCAGCACAGAGGTTATACGTTCTGATTATGACGTATGTTTTGGCTCTAGCGACATAGTTATTGATTCTTCTGAGTTCCAGCATGTTTGACCAATTGATACCAGCAGAAAGCTACTTACAGTAATCAAGAAAATTGGAGATGAACGCAAACAGAGATTTCTTTTGAAAAATTGTGGACATAATGCTCAATTCTGCATTTGTCAGGAGTGCACATACATGTATGTGACAACTCACAAATACCATATTATGTAATCTCATGTAATCTACTGACTTTTAGCGCCCTATCATAATGTATGTGTCTATATAGACAGATAGCAATTTATATAGCGCCTTTAGGGAAACTTAACAATGGCAGTCAAACAGATCTAAAAAATTTGCGACTTTAGATAACTTGAATATGCTTCACGCGCTGTCTATGGTGAGTAGTAAGCATTTTTAATAGAAAACTGATCAATGCACTACAAAGCGCGGTATGCTCGTATACCATAATACCCGTATAGAAAGAGACTGTGCGGAACCATAAAGTCTCCGTGGTGGGACGTTAGAAATGCAGCTATCACTGAGCAGGCTGGCTGGAGACGTCTATGTCATCAATCGTTGGTCAATATCAAAGTCATCAACGGAAAGATCGGTTCCAGTGAAATCGCAATCTACTATCACCATGCATTGGTGAAGCCAGATAGACATCCGATAGATAAGAAAAACAGGAAGCCAGAGTTTATGGTGGATAGGCAATGATTTTGACGCTGCATTGCATGCCTAGTTGTGTAAGAATCTCGTTGTGCAAGCCGTTCTTTGCGATAAAGAGTCAGGTTTTTACTGATTAATAAAATAGTTACACGATTTAAACGCATGAATCTAGCATACCGGCATCTACCATAATCTTACATAATCAAGTGTTTGTCCAGCCTATCGTCTTATCGTATTCGACCAGCTGATGCATTGATGCAAGTATATGGTGAGTGTGGAATAGCACGAAAGGCATGCACGTACAGTCATGTCGTTTTAACTTCACGTTCATTAAAAGCGACATAATAAATTATTGCTCAATAGATCTAATTATTGTGCGGTCAGGGTCTCACCTAAGGACGGTACCGTTAACAGAGATATGTATGTAAATAAGCAATAACCTTGACAAACCACAGTATCATAACGGGTCTGTGTTTGGCGAATACAGCGCGTAATGATAGCCTACTTGAAAACGGTCAATTGCTCATTCGCATGACTCTCAACGTATCCGCCGTTTCGAACGTTTTCATCGCAGTGTACGATGAACGCCTAACAGTTTCCATGCATCAAGGAACATTCTTAACACGTGGATGTGACTACGTGCCAAAGGTAATGCGCATGTTATTTGATCACGCATGAAGGAGACTGAGGTAAGTCTAAATATTATCTCAACCGGACACCATTCCAAACTATCTGGAGCAGTCGTGATGTTCTATTGATAAGTAAGAATGGACTAGATGTTTTTACGATAAAGAAGAAAGGATTCATTAAGATAAGAAAATTCTTTAATTAACCAATAATTATTGCTCTCCGCAATTTCGTGTACAGACGTGTTAATAATTATACAAACACCATCCATTGAGTTGATCAAGACAGTCAAATATTCTAAAATCACACATATTATCCTAAATCCTAAATCCCGTATCATCCTAATGATGAAAGTTTTCCTCATCATGAAACCAACATTTCAATGTGACATTTGCCGGAGGTATTGTGCGGTTATGAGCCCGTGGGCGCATGTGATATAAGGCGGCTTTGACCGGCGGAAGCAGGTTGTGTAGTATATCCATCCACCAAGACCGCAGTAAAGAGGCTGGAATCCGCTTTAGTACAGCTGTTCATAGGAGGAATTATCCTCGGGGAGGTAATGGAATCGGATAAGGCGGCGCATGATGGACTGGAGCTGCTCCCAGTCGCACTGGCCAATAAAACCCCACAAAGCTGGAGAGGCATATAGCATCTTGGCCAGTGTTGTGGTCCTCACCACATCGTGTATAGGTGAGGACCAAGCAAGAGCAGCAAAAGTGCGAATTGCATAGAGGGATGGGCGCGCCCGACGACATATGCGCTGGATATGACCCCGAAAACCTAAGCTATCGGATACTGTGACACCCTGGATCACCATACTGGTAACCCTTTTCAGTCCCGGCGAGACACTACGGGTTGGTAATGCCCCTTACAGGTCGGTGAATAAACACATCTCGTAGGATTTGTTGTGGACGTGACACAAAGGATCAGCTGTTAACAACGCCATTCTTTTTCGTTTATTAATTCAAAGTGACAAGTACACAGTAAGATTAAATGATATAGTATTAGCAGAGAATAACAAGTTAACAGGAGTCATATTTAACTGTATGGCAGCCTGCAAGGCACTCATCTGTTCTACAGCCCATTCTAAGTGCCACCAAGGGAGCGGAAGGCTCAGTCAACCTTATGGGGCTATAGCGGGTATCGAACCCGCGTCCTCCTGATCTTCGTGCCAGCGAAGATCAGGAGGCCCCATATTCAACCATCTTCCTGCCCCGTTTGCTGAAATGGTACATTAACAATGCACAGCACGGTTTTCAAGTAGTTGAGAAGACAGATGAAATATCTGTGATAAAGCCACCATAAATTACAGGGCATAGCTTCCTTAGACGATTTATCTCCTTGTAACAATCTGTGATGTCTCCCAATGCGATCATTCGAACCACACAGCAAGGCTACTGCTATCGTCGATCCTCAACTTCGATTCAACGAGTTTTATAGTCGCTGAACTTGTTGTAACCTGCCAACTCTAGTGGATAATCTGCTGGTTGGGCTTTGCATGTGAGCGCAAGCCTGCCACTGGTGACTCTTCTAGTTATCTAATCAATGTTCACTGGTGACTCCTCCCGTTATCTTAACAACGTTTGCTAACTTTAGAATGAGCGCAAGCGACGTCTCTGATTTGCGTCACTTTTTGAGCAGCGTTATATATAAATGTCAACAACAATTACAATTACATGTACCAAAGTAGCTCTGTCCCATTACGCATCTGTGTCTTTCATATGCACGTGGACACTGACATGAAGCTAATTGAGGGGCTCTATATAAATTCTTGATATGAATTCTTGAAATGAAAACAATGTTTAAGACAGCTTGACCTGCAACTCGTGTTTCACCTTGCCTGCCCTTCGTAACAGGACTTCTGGTTTCTCTGAATCATAGATGTTGACTTGGCTTCTCAACTAGGTTATGATTAACTACGATTTAACCTGAAGTGATCATCGATCGATTGATGCTTTCTACCATATGATCACGGCGCAATAGAAGTAGTTAGAACCACCTTGTTTGCCGGTATTTAATTAACATGGACCCATGCGGGCAGGCCTTTGCTTTGTCTATATGGACTTAGTACGGGCTATGTGGAGACAGCTCTTTGGTATGGCTATATGGGCCAAGGACGTAGCCCAGTTTGGCAGCCCGTGATAACTGGCCGATTGGGTATAGCTAGCGATGGTTATCCAATAGAGTTCTGTATTTGGTCTATACAGGTTTCCATACAGGTACAGCTAGTAGGGCGACCTTGTTTTATCATCAAGTGGCCTTTCTCTCAATGTATATGTATATGTATAGATAAAGTGATATTTCCCATGCTAATTCAATATAATAATCTCTATCCCATCTTCATAAGTAAGTTATGTCTTTGACTACGAGTTCACTTGAACCGCCCAACGATTAATACATTGTACATCAGCGATTAGATTAGGGTCTCCATGTTTACCTGCGTTGAATTAACATGACCTCGTTCTTTGCCTATAATGAGCTTAATTTCGGCTCTATAAAACCTCTAATTGAGCAGCCCTTTGGTGTTGCATTATTGGCCAAACACATTCATTTGGGAAGCCCGTCATAAGTGCCCATTTGGTTAGCGGGTGATGGCTGCTAACTGAGTTCGGTATATGGCGAAGTGGACCCGCTTTATCGTACAAACAAGTGACATAGTTATCTCGTGATAATGCATTTAACTTCACTGCAAAGTGCTGTTGAAATAAAATCAGCCAAACCAGATACGAAGTAAAACTTAACTCTATGACACACTAAAAGAGGCATCTGAAGCAGCCAATTCGAAATCAATATTTAAAGTGACAACCAAATACCGGTAACTGTTTACCAATGTCAACCCTATTTTAGGAGAAGACAACAAAATTTGGCGGTTAAAACATAAGAATATTCACCAGAATACTAAAAGAGGTCAATATTGGTAGACCGGAAAGTAACTTTCCGAAAATATGACACGTTCCTTGATCAAATATTTCTCCTCTCTTACATGTAGATGGGTTTCAAATGAGCAGTCCATGTCCATGAGCATGTCTGTCGTCCACATAGTATCGGGTTTTCAAGATTATTGGTAAGAGGGCTTCTGAGCTCCAGCCTACATTGGTTCGACATGGGTACCCATTCTCACTGACCCAGTATCCTACTTGAAAACCAGTCAGAGAGTCCATAACAGTGGAATTGAGCCTTTAGTTGAAGAAAGTTACACGTTAGTGCGATTCTCGTTAGTTCGATGCCTTTGCGAACATCTTGTTTCGAAGCTATGGACAGCCTGGCCAATATGAAGATAACTATCTTATCTATGCTACTGGTCACATCTTTTTATTATTACAAAACATAAAAGGCCAATTTGACATAATTATTTAGCTATAAAATTCGGCGACTAGCTCACAAACAAAAGACCGCGTAACAAGCGTAGGCCCAATAGCCTACTCGCCGACATACAGCATTTTGGGACAAAAGTAAACCCGTTGCAATAAGAAACATGCATCTAAGTGAGTAACGTTATAGATAACGCGTACATGTAATCTTGAACACCGGCTCCACGATCTGGTAGTTGACAGGAAGTTGGTTGAAACAGTTGGACGAATACCAAATATAGAATGGTGTTGTATAGAGCGCTGCAGTTAAAACAAATGAGCCATTATTTAAGCCTTTATTTTAACCGTGTCTCATTTACATATTTTGATAATATGCATTAACGGCGTGATCAGTGATGAAAGACGGACACAAGTTTATAGGCTACCACTGATTCCAACTGCAAACAGCTGCAGGAGTAATCGACATTGGTCACTGGCTCTACATAGAGCTGTTCAAAGCTGCAAATATCTCCACACGCGATGAAGACGCCAGACTTACGTTCACTTATTATACAAGATAAATAACAGTGGTCTTGTTTTATACTCACACCGCTACCGTTCGTTTTGTAGAACCAAAACTAAAGAACATATGGAACAATGACACCGAGATGGACAACTTGACAGAGTTTCGCGAATTTCTTCGAAATCTCTGTTTGACCAGCAGGGACTACGCTTTGCTCCATTCGGGAAGTTTCTTTGAATTACCTCTTCAGTATGTGATAACAAACGCAACTGATATGGACATGATGTATATTTCAACAGACATATGCGCTCTACCAATTAATATGTCAGCACCTCGGAAATTTCAGGGTAAGACGCTCATAATTAATACGAAAGACACATATCCAGGATTCGCGAGATTGTACTCACCCGATTTCAAACGGCTGTACTGCAGAGAGGATAGCAGTTTCAAAAAGCACTACACACGATGTCATGGCCCTGCATGGACAACGACGCTTATCGATTCAGCGAAAGCCGATATCATGGAGTTCATTTGGGAAGCTAACGGCATTTCCATGTCAAGAGATATATATAGACGACTTTCAGAAATGAAACTAGACAGAGTTTTCGCCATCTGTTGTCCTTGCTGGCCGACAGAGGCTGATGAATGGAAAACTCGCGAAAGACCAAACGGTTGGCCTCCAGTGGAAATTGTAGATAAAATTATTGCGAGTGGGTGTTATTTCGTTGCAAAGCCGCATCACAGCTGTCCCAATTACGACACACAATGGAGGTTTTCGTTTTCTCAAGCGGAATTGATCCTGATTCATAGTTGGACGGATGTGCAGAAGTATATTTATCATATACTTCGACGGATAAAGAGCGAGGTTGTGAAGGAATGCGGAGGATCAGACGAAACAGTTCTTTGCACCTATTTCTTTAAGACCTTGATGCTTTGGGAATGCGAGAGGAGGCCTAAGGAGTTTTGGGAAGACAGAAATGTGGAGAAGTCGTTTAGCAAATTACTGTGCAAAATGATTGAGTGGTTGATTGATGGATGTTGTCAAAACTATTTCATTCCAAAGTGCAATATGATAAGTGCTTCAACAGAAAGAGTTGACTTCTCTAAAGAAATTCAGCTGCTGCTCGATTACGCGTTGTCGGACATAACCAAAATAACAACCAATTGGCCGAGAGCATACCCAAAGCATACAATAGGCCTAATGCAGGCTGATATATCTGAGAAAATTTACCTGCTCGTTAATGTGATACAGGTACGCGATAACTATTTGAATCCTCTTTATCCCAAAACAAAAACCAAACTGTTGAAACAATTGACAAAAAAGAATTCTTTACTTTGGCGCCAAGCGAGTGATCTTTACTGTGGTATTGTTAGTCATCTTCAGTTTACGAAAAATCATTGTCCAATAAGAAAATATGACATGAAACGTGAAGCGTTGGGTCACTTTCAGTCGTCTCTGATGGAGAATGGAGATGAATATTCGAAGAGGTTTATATCAATCGGTGAATCAATCTACGAGGGCTTAGAGCGTTTAAGCAGAGCCCCTGATTGCACATTTGAGTCAAATAAACTGCACAAGGATTTATGTGAAATGCATTTCGAAAGCAACACCCGACTTTGTCCTCACAATACGGCAGTCCAATTATACAATATTAGTAGGCCTACACATGGACGATTTGTTCGTTGCTATAGCCGTCTCGAAGAACGAGAACAGGACGACAGAGAAAGTAAAATAACAAATATTCCAACAAGTCATAATAATTTAAATACATCTGTTAAAAGGATATTGCTGAATATACTTGCAATTATAGTGGTCGATGGTGTAACTATTACAACGCGTATCATCAGCTTGGCCTATCTTGCCAATTTCTACTACACCGCTTTACAGGATTATCAGACGACGACTTTAGTTTGTGACTCGGTCGCCAGGGCTTTCCATGCAGAAGGAACTCTGGCCGCTTATAAGTATGAAATATTTCTTCCTGTATTTCTAACGAACGAATTTTCTGCAATATTCGACGAACATTTTCGAACCGTTCTGGGACTTGTTACTCTACATCGATCCATTGTTCCTTCGTTACATGATAATTCATCTGTTTTAGTTCGAATATGTCCTGCTCAGTTTATGAAGTATCTGAAAATCAGATGCAATCGAGTTGAGGGCGAGGATGAAACTGAGATGGATGTAAGTTTCAAATGCGTTCATGCGTTACATGAACAGTGTGACAGATACGAACATTTATCAGAGGTATTCATGTCGGCTGTGCTTTACGCAAGTCGCAGCCAAACTTGACGAGACTCGCACAGGCCTACACACGACTGCATGTATACAATGTCATGAATGTGAAGTAATCGCATGCTGAGGATAAAGTAATGTAAATATTTAAATAAATATTAAACATTTATAGTTCGTGTTCTGGTTTAAAATAAACATGATGCTTTACAGGTTTAAAATGTTATTGTAGTAATGCAACAAGGTCATAGTTATTATGCTGGGCATAGTGGACACGGGATCCCATTGATTAGAGCGATCCTCTTATAAAGCGGAAAGTAGACCTACGGGTTAGAGACTTCCTTGAAGCGGTGACTGTGCAGGGACCTTGAGCAAGTTCTTCACTTAGAATTGCGCAGCGCCATCGAATAATTGTATTGTATTGTATTTGATCATTTATAAAGCGCTTCTCATAGCATAAGCCTTTTAGAATGTAATGTAATGTAATTAGCAACTTCTATTGCGCCGGTGTCTAATGCACAAGGCATCAACCGATGGCGCATCAAAACAATCCGTAATCAGGTCAACATCCAGAAGATCAGTCCGTAAGAGACAGTGAGGCAGCCTAAGGTGGATAAGCAATTTGAAAGAGGTAAGTTTTCAGCCGAGAACGAAATGACACAAGCGACTGAGCACAGCGTACAGACACAGGAAGAGAGTTCCAAAAAGTAGGTCCAGATACTGAAAAAGCTCGTTCACCAAGAACAGTTCTTGATTTAGGTATGACCAGACAAAGACAATCAGATGACCTCATTGAATAATGATAAGTCAGCGGAATAAGAACAGAATTTAAATATTGTGGTTGGCCAGAGTTCAAAGTTTTATAAACTATGAGCCCCAGTTTGAAACGAATTCTTTGCTGAACAGGAAGCCAATGCAGAGATTTAAGCACAGGGGTTATAAGTTCATATTTGGATGTATTAGTTATGGCTCTAGCCAAAGAGTTCTGAACCCTCTGCAGCTTCAGTATGTTTGATTTATTGATACCAGTAAGAAGCGAGTTACAATAGTCTAGGCGACTGGAAACCAATGCATTTGCCAAAGATATTCTTGCAGACATGGGCACATAACGCCTAATTCTGCGTATGTCACGAATGAACATATAGGATGACTTACAAATACTGTTTACATGGCCAGTGAGAGACATGGTAGAATTAAAAAATAACGCCTAAGTTGCGAGCAGCATCGGCCAGCTCAATAACTGAGTCACCCAGTTTCAATGACTTAAGCCCATCAAATTTCTTAAGTTTCTGTGGAGTGCCAAGTAACAGAAATTCAGTCTTTGATGGGTTAAGTAGGAGTTTATTGGATGCCATCCAGGACTGTACTTCATCAAAGACAGCAGACAACATCTGTATAGATGAGTCACATGACAGACTGTCAAATGAAATGTAAATTTGAGTATCATCAGCATAGAAATGATATCTCAGCGAATGATTATCAAGCAATGCTCCTAAAGGTGTCGTGTATAGTGTAAACAAAAGAGGGCCAAGCACTGATCCCTGTGGTACACCGCATGTCAACAAGGCATCAGATGAATAATTATCATTTAAATACACTGATTGAGTGCGTGGACTCAGAAGCGCTCCCAATGCGAGGTACTCCGAGAAAAAAGGAAGGGTTTAAGGTGAGAAAGAGGTAGAGATGCTACCAGAGAGGATTGTAGAGCGTAGAGAAGGAGGAAGTCGATTCCATAGAGAGGGACCTATGCACACAAAGGACCTGGATTGAGCCATTGTGGTCCTAACACGGGGAACAAAAAGGTCAAGCCGGTCAGAGGATCTGAGAGGACGCTTTGACGTGGCAGAGAGGGGGCGGAGAATTTAGTGCTTAATAAATACCCATAATAATGCAATAGCTAATTGGCTGGGACGAGTAACTATAGCCTATTGGAAGTTATCACATATCCGCTTATGAAGCAATTGGCAAACGTATTGCCTTATTTTGGGACACCGTCAACCAGAAGGTGGTATTGTAGCACTTGACATTACCGCAGCTTTGGCTAATTTTGCCCCACAATTACAATCGCGTGGAAACAAATTTAAGAGATATCTTGAGTAGAAATTAGTAGGCATCTTGAAGGGTCGCTATATAAATGTTCAAACGTTAATTAGATAATCATGTGATCTGTCTGTTTTAATTTCAAAACTTATGATTGTTGATTATGTTTATTCTGGATCACTACTTGTAAACTATTCTATGGAAACAATAAAAGGATTGATTGATTGATTGAATTACATTACATTACACAATAATATATTATACAGCTGCCATTTGTCAGTGCATACATAATTAATAGATTTTAAGACCAAGATGATATTAATTTATGGCTAACGTCTTTCTCTCCACTTCTTTAACTTAATTCAACTTTAGAATATAAATATTAGATTATTAAACATGCATTTTATAAACTAAATTTCCACCTACCTACAACACGCGGTCGCTCTCTCGCAGCCAAATGTCTTGATACTCTTGCGTCGCTGTTATGTGCATCATAATACAGGGGCTTAAAAGTAAAATTTAATCAGGACAGATGAGATTGCATTGCATAAGTAGTCTAAGGATATTGCATTACAATGGCTTTGATGGTGACGATATGTTTAATAGGTGGAGTAAAAGAGATGAAAATTCGAAATTCGAAAAGTAATAGCAACCAAAAGTTGCCTAATGGCATGAGGTCAAAAACTGTCCAAACAGTTTAAAAAAATATTAATGTCTTGCGCCAAAGGGCCAAAGTTATGAAAACTATAGCATTTTTTTGCGAAAATTGCCGGTTTTCTTGTAAAATATTCTAATTCAAAACTAATTAACTAACATTCAATACATCGTTGGAAAGAGCTTTTAAAACTGAATGAATTGAAATATTAATTTTAAAAATATGCCCATATTTGTAGAAGTTATTAACTTTTACCATTTCCTCTGGTTCGCGACATGTCGCTAATCCTGAAAGCGGTTAAACACTATAGTAACTTTTTTTATCCTTCGAGATATTTCAACCCATTGTAGGCCCTATGTCATTCGCTTCAGCTCTGGACCGCCTTTCTTACATTGTGATGCGGGGTTGTTTAACAGTACACATTTGTTTAAAATTTTGTACAGTTTTAGTTTAGTCTTGTTTGCAATATTTCATTGATTTTGTTTTCGTTTCAGCTGAATACTCATTTTGTCCGATGAATTGTGTGCTACGAACATTCCATTTCGATCATTAACCAAGTTTTTTAAAGGGAATTGTCTTTATTCGTGACAAATAACTTATCTGCGATATTTGAGGGACATTTCCGAACCGTTCTGGGACTTATTACCCTGCATCGGTCCATCGATGATTCGTTGCAGGATAATTCTTCAGTTATAGTTCCAATATGCCCAGCTCAATTTCTGAAGTATCTGAAAATCTAGTGCAAGATATGGAAGGGAGTGGATAAGCCTGTGGTCAATGAAAAATTTGAATGCAAATATGTGTTTAACGTATGGTAGGCTACGACACATTCGAACCTCTGCACCTCTTCATGTTCATGGTGGCTGGTTTACGCGCCAGACGTTGCAAGAAACATGTTTGTATTTGCTTTTATGTACTAAACGGAGCATATAGCTTGCTTATTGAGTGCATCGAATATTCAATGACTCACACACTGGTGTACTAATTTGATGACTGACGAAGAAATGCTGGCTGTCGTATTTGTGGACTATTATCTTACCACTGACGAGCTTTCTTGCGTCTAAGTCCACAGATAACATCGTCATAGTAGCTCGGGATCCAGTTATCAAAGGTGTCATGCAGTAAAGCTTAGGCTAAAACAGCTTTGATGGAGTAGCCATGGGCATAGGCAAGGTTTAAAGAACTAGGAATGATTCAAGAACATCGTTCTGCAGGCCAATATTGCAAATAATTTTTACAATGTTGTTAAAGTCGTCAACAGTCATGTTAACTATATGCTTCTACCGACGTTATCTAACGCACAAGGCTTCGTCGGATGACGCACCAAAGCTAAGCCGTAATCATGTCAGTATCAAAAAGATTAGTCTGTTACATATTGTTAGCTTATAATATACACGGTGATTCAATAAAAAGTAAGCCAAACTTTATAAACAAATATTAAACCTTGAACTATATTTTATTAATAATATTTTCAAAATAAAAATATGCACAGACTTACTTTTTTATTTTAATGACTTCCGGTTTATATTTCCTACTCAAAAAAGCAGACGATAATACGATAGAAAACATAAACAAGCAACTAGCAATTTCCGACAAAATGCCTTTAGTAAAAAAGATTTACACATGATAAAAGGTTTGAGGGAATCCAAGAATTACAGCAGCCGTCAATTTCTACCAGAGTTTCCAGAGATACATTGGACCAGAAGCGGATTAGATAAATTGCTTCAAAAAATTAGTATTACAGGGTCAGTCGACCGAGTCATTGGTAGTGGCAGACGAACGTCAGCGCGCACTGAAGAAAACGTTGCCCTTGTCGACGATGCTGTTGCCCAATGGCGCCAGCGCCTCCAGGCTTGCGTGCAAGCAAAAGGAGGACATTTTGAACATCTTCTTTAATTAAACAATCAAACCATACTACTGAGAGTTTCTTCACAAAAATATTAAATACTGTTTTCATGTTAGAAGTACTTATATGAAATACAAAGTTTGGCTTACTTTTCATTGAATCACGATGTAGTTACAGTAACTGTGCATCCATAATCTGAGAAGCGCAAGTCTTAAGCTGAAAACGAAATGACATAGGAAATATTAACTGAAGACTACCGTTGGTAAACGAGTTGAAAAAGATGAGTCTTTGGATCTGAATGACATCAAAGATCGACAGAAAGAACTGATTTGAGCAGCAATTTCCAAACCTTTGAACCAACCACAGAAAAAGCCAAAAACCCAACAGTGTTCGGTTGCGAAGGACAACAAGGTCATTTCGACGAACGTTTTCGACCGATTTCAATATCACAAACTTTCTCTTGATATTTTTGTTCCGGGGTCATTTATTCAATAGTTAAACTTCACTAAGTCATCACCTGTTCAGTATATTTAGTCAGAGGACTGAACAGATATCCTTGAAGGAGCAGTCGAAAGACCAAGTGGAAACGGAAGCCATGGGCTACCATTACGCAGGACACCACCAGGAGGAAAGCCCGAGAAGAACCCAGGTACGTCGAGTTGAAACAATCTGTTCGGCTACTAAAGTTTAGAACTTCATTTCACTTTACAGTTAGCAATGTTCATCTCATAATTCACTTTCTTGCGAAATAATTAAGAAATGATTCAGAAATAATTTAAACATACAACGGTGTCTAATGCATACTCAATCAGTGGCGCACAAAAATCAAGCCTTTATCAGACAAAATTATCCAGAAGACGAGTCAGCTAAGAAAGCGATGCAGCCTATGATGGAAAATAATTAATGTGTGCTTTCTGGTCGCCTGATTTGGTGCTACTTTAAAGAACCTTCCCCTCCCCCATTGCTGCCTCCTTTCCAGCTATAGTCTGGTCTGAGGCTTTGGAATTCCGTAGTTGGACCGCTTGTTTCTCTGACTTACCTGATTTCGACATGTCTAGGCCTACTCAAATAGATAGTCAGTGTCTACGGTAGTACGATTTAACTTCAATCAATCATCGATTGATGCTTCTTGCATTCAAATTACGGCCTACATGGAAGTCATTAGGCTAGATTAGACCGCCTTGTTTGCCTGTTTGGAAAGTTACCCGGGCTCGTGTGGGCAGCCATGTGCTGTGCATATAATGGGCAGCGCTACCGTAGCGGGTTCACTATGAGTTCCATAGAGCATGGTTTTATGGGTCGTAGAAATACATATAATATTTGCTTAATGAAAAAAGAGAAGAATCCTGCTCGCACAACGCAGGCTGGTACAATATCAGGTAAGCTAAGAAAAATGCTTGTCAATGATATTGTCTCAATCTTGATAGGGCTTATTGTTTGATGTTTTGGATTAATGTTGGTTTACGCTCTTGTAAAGAACCCTGGAAATTGGTTAGCAAACGATGGTTGCTCAATTGAGGTCTGTATTTGGTCATTGCAGGTTCCATGTTAAGCCCTGAAGGTGAGTTGAAAATGTAAGCGGAACAGAGGTGAATTAAAAACCACACGTAGGTTTACACAAGGCGTGTCACCAGAATCTCGTGGTCAACCGTGTCAAACGCAGCGCTCACGTCGAGAAGGGCGAGCAGCGTCACACGACTCACACGTCCCGAGTCAATGGCATCTTAGAAGTCGGAGAGCAGCTGCGAAAGAACCGTTTCCGTTGAACTAATCTTTATGAAACCAGACTGCGGTTTCGGCATAAGGGCAGACTCTTCTAAATAGTACGACATCTGCTGAGCTGCAATTTCCTCGCTCACTTCTGAAGGGAAGCTAACTTCGAGATGAGCCTATAGCTATTGATTTCTTAACGGTCCATTCCCGGTTCTTTCAGTGATGGCCGTATGATGGCACGCTTTTGGCCGGCAGGCAGAACTCCTTCCACCAGCGACGCAATAATTATAGAACCACAGCAAGATAGCACAGAAAGGTAGCAGCTCAACGATAAAGTCACAGAGGAGAAAAGTCGGAATGAGGTCAAGCGTAGACCAGTGCTTCCCAAACTTTTCAGTGTCACGGACCGGCAGGAATTAACTTTCAGTGTCAAGGACCGGCATGAATTTTCCCACTGCAGGAGGACCGGTGCCCAATTTATTAATTATTTCTCTGTTTCGTTTTCGATCACTTATATGCCTCAAAAATTGATTTAAATGCATGTTTAGCCAATTCTATGACTCTATTGCCCTTTAAATGCTATCCTAATAAGTCTTTGTGTTATGACTTTTTTAAATATACTAGTCATTTCTTGATTCCGAGACAATTTGCCAGTTTCTTGACTCACTTTGCGGACCGGCAACTGAGTAGGCCTACTCGCGGATCGGCACCGGTCCGCGGACCACCACTCTGTGAAGCACTGGCGTAGACGACTTTGGCGGCATGGACAAAATGAGTGTCCTCAGTTCAACGTCAGCGACCGAGTCAAACCGTTAGAACCAGTTAGTCGAGTAACTTACTCACAAGGAAGAGAGCCATCTTTGTCCCGCCGAACAACCGAGACTCTTCATATGCTGACGTAGTTACTCGTCGGCATAAAAATGATTGGTTCTGCGAGTTACGGGAGCGGCCGATGATTCTCGAGATGTTTCCCATAATCGCCTGCTATTCTTTGAGTTTCGGGCGATCATGTTTTCCATGTAACACTGCTCATTTTCGTGGAAGAAAAAGTGTTTTTTCCGTAGTAACCTCACCCATTCGCATCTGTCCTTATCCGATTTTGTACGGCGATAGAGGCGCTTCGCACGACTGAGTAGGCCTACCTGTCCGCCACATCGCTCTGCACTCCGAGTCAAACCATGAAAAATGAGAGGATTGGATCTGAAGCGGACTGATCGGAGTGCAGCTCATCGATTACGGAACATCAGCAGTTCAGAAAAAAAACTTCGCGACCAGTCTTCATAGGCCTATCGGGTTTACACTACATAAATGCAAATTTATATGTTTTCTCGACTCTGCTGGCTTTCCAATTGTTTGAGTTTTGATTGCGATTACACTCTACGCTACCATCTTGAGCATTAGCCTATATGATAACGGCGCTATAGAAGTCATTAGAGTAGATTAGAAACCAAAGGCTCTTTATAAAAGCAAAATCGGCCGAATAGGTTGGGTTTCAATGCAAAATCAAAATCAAAGGTTAGACAGATGACTACGGTAGATGCTGCTCTTGCCGTCAACTTTATCCTCAGTAGGCAGAAGGCCTATAATTCATCAAGCAGGGATACAATGTTATTGAATAAGGTGTGTTTACGATCGACTTAGCTGTCTATAAGCCCTGAAAAGAAAAAATACGAAGTTTAATCCTATGGTTATAATTTGTCTAAATTATTTAGTTCGCGACGTTAGACGAAAACGAAATATCGAAAACGAAACGGATACATTCTGGTGTTAATAAACTTTCCCATTTTCCTGAAAATAGTTCTAACGCACGGGTATTATGTTGACTGACTCCGTCATATTGGTAGCATACACGTACGCGCACCTTGACTAACCAGTCAGATTGCGGTCACTTAGACAGTTCTGGTTATTTTCAGTAAAACGTTGCGTCATTTCAAGCATAATTACTTTAGAGGTTAGTTCTGGAAGGCGGTTATTAGAAAGGCGATCGAGTGCAAACAGCAAATCCTGCATAGCCTATGTTAGAGACGCCCACTTGGAAAATGGCGACCAAAGAAACGAGCGTCATGGACGAACTGCGCGACCTAACTGAATGTTCCATCTGTAATGGAATGATTTCAGATCCAAGAGGTCTTCCGTGCATTCATACATTCTGCCTGGAGTGTCTAGAAAGCTTCGAGTCAAGTTCGAACAAAAAGCCAGACGATACAATGCTTTGCCCTGTTTGCAGAAAAGAGTTCACAATACCTCCCGAAGGTATGAAAGGGCTGCAGAAGAACTTCTTTGTTGAACGACTAGCAGAACTTATGAAGATTTCCAAACCAATCGGGAATATGACTGGATGTGATGCCTGTAAGGTTAACAATGCTTTCACAGAGACGGAAGTCAAGGCCACGGAATATTGCATCCAGTGTCGAGAAAAGTTATGCAGTCGTTGCAGCACGGAACATTTGAGGAACAAATTTAGTAGAAGTCATCAGGTAGTTCAGATGGGGTGCGATGTCACAGAAATTCTGGCAGAGAAACATTACTCAAGTTTATGTGATCTCCATCCGGAAGAGAAGACAAAGATGTATTGTGTTGAGTGTAAGGTTGTCATCTGCATGATGTGTTTTGCGGAAAGTCACAACACGCACAAATGCATGGATGTGAGGAAAGCCGGAGAGAAATTCCAAGAAGAAATCGAAAATGACATTAAAAAGCTTATTGACTTCCCAAGAGAAACCCTGGATAGAAAGGAGCAGCTGGAAGAAGAAAAGAAGAAATTTCTGAAGGAGTTACAGGACACTGAGAGAATGATAAAATACAAATGCAAGGAGTTGAAAGATATGGTTGATAATCATGCCAACAATTTGCTAGATGAACTGAGTTCAGTGGAACAGAAAAGATTCAAAGTGATGGACTCGAGAAAAGAGGAAGTTGAGCGACATTTGGAGAGCATAGAGAGATTTAATACCTACAGCAAAGAGATTATTTCCAGAGGGTAACCAAGTGACGTTTGTCGTGCAGTAAATGACTTGCATGTGAGAGCAGAGGAATTACAGACACTGCACGAAATTCATATTCGACAGAGAAGTCCGTCAGTAAATGTGTCTTTTAAAGAGATGGAAATGCAAGATCTTCTTCGTGCCAACAATATAATAGGAAAAATAAAAGGCAAGGTTCATTACACGTCATCTATGCTGTGTCCGAATTAGAACCAAATCAATTTTCTATTTTTATTTAAAATCTTTAGGCCTATAGTTGCCCTATGGCTGTGAGCTATTCCTATTTGACAATTATGTGGCATAAAAATGCTGCAGTGATTTTTGATTCACATAAATTACATTTTGTATAATATTCGGGGGAAATGGGGTGGTAAGCGTATAATATTCGGGGGAAATGGGGTGGTAAGCGTCTCTAAAAGCCTCTACCACCCAAATGCCCACCACGCCACCTTCACGTGGTACCCCTGTTGGAAACAAAGTGCGTGGTGGACGACCGAGCCCTCGCCGGTATATGCGAGCCCAGAGACAAGGAGTCGGAAGGACGGACGATGAAGGACATCGACGCTCGGAGATGGTGTCTCGTTAAAAACACCGAGAGGAAGGCAACGGGAAACCACCTCTCTATTCTCCCAAGAAACACTTACAATGACGACAAAAAGAGATAACGCTAACAACGTGAACGATTCCCCCAACCACTGTTGAGAGGAGTCGCGTTCGGCAGGGGAGGAAAGAGGGCCAGCTCGGCCTGCAAGGCCTCTCAGGTCGTCATCCAGCGAAAACCTTGTAAAGAGAAAATAAGAGTCGGAACATGGAATGTGAGATCGATGAGGAGACCGGGAAAGTTAGCAAACGTGATTAGAGAGATGAGGAAGGCTAAGTTGGATATACTGGGACTAGCTGAGGTTAGATGGAAGGAAGGAGGCGATTTCATGAGCGAAGGAGTAAGAGTGATATACACCGAGGATAACAAAGGACAGAGTGGAGTAGCGATCTTATTAGAAGAGAGAGTTGCCAAATGTGTTACTGAAATAGAAAAATGTGGAGACAGACTGATGTCATTGAGAATACAGGCACACCCAGTCGACATCGTAATCATACAGGTATACATGCCAACATCAAACTATGAGGAAGAGGAAGTAGATAAAATGTATGAAGGTATAGACAAAAGACTGGAAAACACAAAAGGAAAAGACTACACAATCATTATGGGAGACTGGAATGCTTCGGTAGGGGAAGGGGAGGAGGAAGGCTATATTGGAAAATATGGACTGGGCAAAAGGAACGAAAGAGGACAGAAGCTAGTGGAGTTCTGCAAGAGGCAAAATATGGTGGTAACAAACACTTGGTACAAGCAAGAAAAACGACGGAGATATACGTGGAAGGCACCCGGAGATAGGGCACGCTATCAGATGGATTACATCTTGACCAAACAACGATACAGAAATAGTGTGAAAAACGCGAAAACACTCCCTGGAGCGGATGCAGATACAGATCATAACTTGGTAGCAATGACCGTTCACCTGCAATTAAAGTTCATTAGGAAGAATAAGAAAAAGGTAAACAAATGGAATAAGGAGAACTTGAAGACAAAGAGTAAGGAACTGGCAGAAAACATAGAAGAGAACATCAGAGAGATGGAAACGGCCACAACTGAGGAAAGATGGAGAGGACTAAAGGAGACAATCACACGAGAAGCGATGAGGACGGTGGGGCAACAACAAGGGCAGACGCCACGGAAACCATGGATAACGGAGGACATGCTAGAAGAAATGGAGGAAAGAAGGAAGTGGAAACACCAGAATACAGAAGAAGCCAGGAAAGAATACAGAAGAATAAACAACAAATTGAGAAGAACAACGAGGAAAGCAAGAGAAAAATGGTGGGAGGAGAAATGTGAAGAACTGGAAGAACTGCAGGCGAAGGGAAGATACGACCAAGTATATGAAAAAGTGAGGAAGATGACAAAGAAACCAACAAGGGAAGGAGGAATAGCAGTGGAGGATAAGGAAGGTAAGATGCTGCAGGATCCAGGAGAAATTCGAAATCGATGGAAAGAATATGTAGAAGAACTATACCAGAGTCAGGAAAAACCGAAAAACCTGAATGATGGACCGTACATGGGGACAGAGGAAGATATAGGGCCTGAGGTGTTAAAAGATGAGGTATTGGCAGCAATCAATGACATGAAAAACAACAAAGCAGAAGGGGCAGATAACATCCCAGCCGAAATCCTAAAAAATCTAGGAGAAAAAGCAACAGGAGAATTAATAAGATTATGCCAAGACATATATAACACTGGTAAATGGCCCGAAGACTTTCTAAAGACCATCATGATACCCATAAAGAAGAAGAACAATGCAACAGCTTGTAAGGATTACAGAACAATCAGCTTACTGCCACACGCAGCCAAGATTATGCTAAAGATAATAACAAAAAGAATACAGGCAAAGGTAGAATCTGACAAAGGATTAGGAGAAGATCAATTTGGGTTCAGAAAGGGTCGGGGTACAAGAGACGCCATCGGATCACTGAGGGTCCTGACAGAAAGAAGTCTAGAGTATGGACAAGAGGTTTACATCTGTTTTGTGGACTATGAAAAGGCATTTGACAGGGTAGATTGGAGGAAACTGATGACTGCACTGAGACGAAGAGGAATCGACTGGAAAGATAGGAGGCTTATAGGGAACCTCTATATGAATCAGAAAGTAAAGATAAGAATAGATGGAGAATGCTCAGAGGAAGGAGAAATTGGAAGGGGAGTGAGACAAGGATGTCCTCTGTCACCACTCCTCTTTAACATATATATAGAGGAGCTAATACAGGAGGCAATGGAGGAGATAGAGGAAGGAGTAAAGGTAGGAGGAAGACTTATAAAAGCCTTAAGATTTGCTGACGATCAAGCAATGCTGGCGACGACACAGGCAGGGCTACAGAAGATGATGGACAAATTAAATATGACCTCAAAGACATACAACATGAAAATCAACATTGGAAAGACAAAGAGTATGAGGATAAGCCGAGAGGAGGGGGAGGTAACAGAGAAAATAAGAATCAACGATGAGGAGGTGGAACAGGTTAAGAGCTTTTGTTACTTGGGAAGCATGATAACAACAGATGCAAGGTGTCAAAGCGATGTGAAACGAAGAATAGCACTGGGAAAAGATGCATTCACGAAAAGAGGAGAATTGTTGAGAGGAGGGCTAAATAAAAGCCTAAAGAAAAGACTGGTCAAAACACTAGTATGGAGTGTGGCACTATATGGGTCAGAGACCTGGACCATCAGGAAAGAAGAGTTTAAGAAATTAGAAGCTTTTGAGATGTGGATCTGGAGAAGGATGGAGAAGGTGAGCTGGACTGAGCATATAACGAATGATGAGGTGCTACAAATGGTTGATGAAAAACGATCGCTAATAGCAACAATAAGGGAAAGACAGAAAAACTGGATAGGGCACGTACTACGAGGAGACTCCCTTCTTAAAGAAATCATAGAAGGGAGAATGGAAGGGAAAAGAGGGAGGGGAAGACCGAGGCAGATGATGCTGGGGTGGATGGCCGACGGATACAGCAAATTAAAGGAAAAGGCACAGCACAGAGAAGAGTGGCGTCATTGGAAGTTGAAACCTGCCGAAGGGCAGAGAACTTAAAGAAGAAGAAAGATAATATTTTCGAAGTTGAATTTTTGATGTGCAATTTATTATTATTTATTACAGTGCAACAAGATTTTATTTTTCTTAATAGATATATTGTCAGAATTAATTTCTAATAAATTTTATTATTTCCAATTTTTTAGAGGAAGAAAGACAGGAATTTTTAAAGATTTGGAAAGCGAAGACATTGATGAAAAACCAAACAGGTGACATACTTTTAATATAAGTCTCTGTGAGTTTTGCCAGCCCAAGCTTAAACATATAATTATATATGCTTATAACCGCAGCCTCTTAAATACAGAGCCGCAGAGCTTCCTTGAATTTATGCAGATAAAGAAGTTCACACGTGTAATATTGGCTAAATGTAGGGCCTACTGGTATTTAATGCGACAGGTGAAGCCTACACACTATTATGCCTTCAGTAACCATTCAGTTAAACTGTTAAAGTAAATCTAAGCGTTAACTAGTCAGTGTAAGTTCCAAATACGAGCGTCAAACAAGCTACACACTCCAGAATGTCGACCGGCGGCAATGCTACGTTACCAACCGGAGTCGTTTGCTGTCCACGGGCGAACTGCCTAGGCGACCGAATGTTCTAAGCTGCCTATGCAATTAAGCGGCAATTAAGCGGCGTTGATATACACAGAACAATGCATCACGGGCCTGTAATCGGCTATGTTCATTCCGAATTATATACACTTATGCCAGGGCCGTTTTAAGGTCGTCGTAAGCCCTAGGCACTCTTGTATTCGTAGACCCCAACTACAAGCTTTGATATTGAGAACGAGTTAATGCGGGAAATGGCATTTGAAGATGTTATTCGTCAAACCTTTTAAAATGGCGGGCCAGTGGCAATATTTTTTCAGCCAATGGCGGGCCAGGGTGCCGGAAGCGCCTAAGCGAAATTGGGTAGGTATCTTGGAGGATGCTCGGTGAGCCGTCCCCAGAAAAGTTTTGCAAAACGAAATCTTAAATGGTGCAGTTTATGGCTTACAAACAGTCAAATTAGGTTTAAAAATCTTAATTTTCACCTTCATTATCAGTCACAATCATCGACTAAAACTCAGTAATCCTTAAAAATGACAAATTTGAACTTTTATTCTCAAATTGTGTAGTCTTTAGGTAATTCTCCGTGGGCCAGAAATAAATCGTGTGCGGGCCAAAAGTGGCTTGCGGGCCGGCTCTTTTACACCTCTGTTATAAGTGACCTTGTTAATGAAAAGAGTCGTAAAGTTCACATAGTCTAGGCAATAGCACAGCTCAACTTAACTTTAAATATTAGTATCGTAGAGCTAAAACTGTCTCAGTATAATTACAAAAAACTATTAAATTAGAATTTAAAATTTCATTTTTGTATCAAATTCAATGATGAAACTAATTTTTTCTATATGCCATTTTCAGACTTTCGTGGGCCCCTGAAAGGTTCGTGGGCCCTAGGCACAGTGCCTACTGCGCCTAGTGGATAAAACGGCCCTGACTTATGCGATATGCACATACCCGGAGTTGTGTCCCACTGAAATGCTTTATATTAAAACTTCAACCTCTATGGACATAAGCGAATTATGCACTTATCCGTTATCCACTTAAGTGGCGTCGACTTATTTATTATATATTTTTCGACTCTGCGTATATATACAGGGTGTGCCAAAAAAGTAACCCCCAAAAGGTTTTCTGCTAATATTTTGGCTAAAAGTAAGAATTTTTAAATCAAGTTTCACATGCTTAAAAGAAGTTCATATTTACATGTACGTGCAACGGCCAAATTTCACAAAAACATTTCAAGCAGAACAAAAGTTATATCACTTTTAGTGAGTCCACCCGCTATTTTTTACTGGTCCAAAAAAATGTAGCGCAACAAAAAGTAACAAAAAACAAGTAGGCTAAGCCACATCTCACATAATTGGCTCTCTAGGAAACGCATTTGCGACTTTCTTAAAATAATAATAATAATAATTATTATTATTAAATAAATTTGTAACGCGCGCAAGGTCACACCGAAATGTGAATCTGAGGCGCGGATAGTCAGTCAGTCAGCTCTTTCCCAGCCAAAACAGCAGACCAATTCCGACAGGACAGTAAAATACCTGGTCTAAACTGGACCATGACTTATCTCAGCACATGTTCTTTTCCGATGTGATCGCTCATGCGACAAATCGTGTGTCAGCCGACGCCACACCATTCTCGACACTAGTTCTACTTCGGGTGACAGCTAAATGTATCCAGCAGCTGATACAAAGTGACCACTGCGTAGGGACACCTAATTACCAGACTTGTCCCCAAGACAGTAAACTCGAGACCGAGACAGTGGGGTCCGAGACCGAGACATCAGGTGTGAGACAGTTCGAGACAGTTCAAAACGAGTGAAATGCACATTGGAGCCAACTCCCGAAACAATTTTTCTAAACTTTTGAATTCTAATACCAGGGTCAAGTCACTTAAATCAGCCGATCACCTGAATTGTATAAACTATAAAGAAATTATATATTCCAGCCATTCTGAAATCTTCAAATGATTCTAAACTTAAAACCATCAAAATTCCATATAGGCCTATTAGCGATTTAGCGATATAGGCCTAAGTCACATCACTCACCTTGAGAAATTACAAATTAGATGTTGTTCCGAGCGTTTCGCTTATGTTGGCTTTACACAAACGACGAACGGCATGCCATTTATTTTGTTTTTCGTTGATTTCAAACTGCGTGAATGCAAATTTCACTATTTCAGGTTCTTTATGAAACATTTTTAGATATTTGGAAATTTTGGACTGAAAGTGCAAACTTAAGACTGCTTTTTTCAATACTCTTAAATCTAATACCAGAAACACCGCTTTCTAAAAACTACCTGTCTGTTTGGCACTTCCGATTAACTAGTGATACGTTCGGCACAAGACAATTTTATAGCGCAATGCTGTGCAAAGTTCCGAACAAAATACAGTTTGTACGAGAACTTTTGAGACCGCTTCTACAAGAGAACAAGACTTTCGCCTCGAGACAGTCTCCAAAAAGTCAAGAAATGATCTCGAGACCGAGACAGTGGGGTCCGAGACCGAGACATCAAAAACCTGTCTCGAGACGTCTCGAGACCGAGACAGTGTCTCGAGACAATCCAACTCTGCTAATTACCGCAAGTAGCCTACGTGATCAACGCCAGTTGATCAGTAAACAACCTGATAATTTGGAAATTTCGGCTTCAGCGGGAAACACGCCCGATAATCACAAATCAGCTACAATATGAGTCTTCAACACTACGACAGAGAAAATTGAAAACGTAAGCAAAAAGAAATATAACGAAGTCATGAAGTCATGATGTCATTGATGAAGCAAACTTTTTATTGCGCTTTTGTTTTAGTGACTCTGCACTATTTTTTTGTCTGATTAGCCTATAGGACCTTTTTAATTGATTTCTTAGTTTTAATGACTTAATAACTATGTCCTTTTTAAAACCTGATGATCAGACCTTTTTAATTGATTTAGGCCCTATTGGCGTTTTGTATATAGTTTTAAGCTATATGACTTAAACTAAAACTTTGTGCATGTTTCATGGATGTTGTGGTTGATATTATGTAGTCTCTTAAGTTGTGCTTCTTATTTGAACTTCGTGTTTTCATGAGTTAACAAAGCTTGTCCCCCAACTTAACGAGCAACTTGAGTTAATGCATTTTAACCAGCATCTTGAGTAAAGGCATTTTAGACTAGGCCTAAAGATAAACAGCATGTAGGTAATGTTGCAAAGTCAGACAAATGTTTAAATATTTTGAATAATTTAGGCATAATTTGCATAGTAACAGTTTTGTTGTACTTTGTATTTAGTTGGCATTTGGTCAACGGTTTTGCTTTCCATGTTGGCGATTGTTGTCTTCAGGGGTGTTCCTAACAGTAACGGTAAGCGATACTGATGATATAAATCGTTTAAAACTATACTATGACTTACATTTTGCTCATTTAAAGTTTTAACTATTTGGCAACCTACCGAGTAGGCCTATTCTACAATAAAGGGGCCTACTTAAGAATAATTTATTGTCTTATTGAACTTCATGGCAAAGTTGAAACAAGCCAGCCTTCAGAAAGCATGCTTAGACTAATCATCAAAATAGTGACATCGTAAAACTACTTGTAACGGTTTGTCTACCCCGCTTCTGGGGTCAATTGTAACGGAACTGTTACTTCACGATTGACTGACTTGATCCCGTGGATGGGATCAATGGCGTCGCAGGCTTGCCTCAGTCGCAAACCACTTTACCAGGATGGCAGGACAGCAGGCGGCAGCAGGCTGGGGGTTGTTCCCGTGTCCCCCAGGACTTCCACGTTGATCAGGCCTCCGTGGTCTATCAGAGGTCTTTAGAACACACACCGTATACGACTAACGTTTCTTTATTCAGCAGCAGTCAATGTACAGCAAACAATTCAACGTCTTACAGCCACTTTTCAATACCGTCGAAGAACTCGACACACTCTAAAAGACCGAAAAAGCAACCCAAGAACAGCCTTAACTAAGCAAAACCAGGCCCTTATATACCTGAAAACAGGGGAGTTCAAAGGGGCTCGCCGCTAATGCGATTAAGAGGCATCAAAGGGAAACCCACTTGATGCGCTTCTACCAGGGGAGACGTAGACAGAGAAGTTCAAAAGGCTTGCCGCTAATAGTAACCCGCTTAGAAAGTTCTAGAAGGATCGACCATAACAACCTTCAAAGGCGTGCTGACATCACAAGTAAACATGTCACAGACACACGCACGCATACAACGAGAGAAATTCACACGGACAGGCAAACAGACACGCACACTGTTAAAAGTGTAAACACGTCACAGACGCACGCACACATACAACCAGAGAGATTCCCACAGACAGGCACACAGACACGCACACTGCTAAAAGTCACTCAGTGCAGAAATAAAATCGAGCCCTGGGCCGTTCGCCAACATCAAAGGACAGAATTCCTTTGGTCTACAGTCCAGCCGGCGACAAGAGGCAAGAATGTGCGGGGAATCTACTGCGGGGCGGCGTACTTCAAAGCCTATCGCTCGACGATCGACGACCGACCGAGCTGCGTTACCAAGGCAACCATTATTCTACGAAAGCGGCGGCTTAATTCAAAGCTTACAACCCGTTACGTCATTCCAGTTTCTCTACAAATTCTCCCCTCACTGGTAAGACCAGATGCCCCATTTCTTAAAAAGCAGGACCAACCTAAAGGCCAGGGTTACATACAACAGTCAAAAAACAATCTTAGCTAACAGTCAACACATTAACTATTCTAGCGCCTAATCAATCAGTTTATGCAATAGCAATCTTATTTTCTAAGCAATAGTGTCTCATATTTATGTTAATCATCAAATCTAAGCAATAGAGTTCATGTGTCAATCATCGAAACTTTCAATCAACAAAACACTTCGTCCATCATCATCATCTCAATAATTTCAAGGCAAAAATCTTTTTTTACCTCTAATTCAATGCAACTACATCAAGATAGTGCAATCAACTCAATTAAATCAATCAGCTCAATGCATTTAAATCACTTTACTCACAATTGCAAGGCAAAATTCCTTTTTACCTCTACATCAATTACCTCAAGATAATGCGATCAACTAAACCCATTTCAATCGACACACGTAAGTCAGTTCAACACAATTAAACTAAATCAATGCACTTAGAATCAATCAATGCAATTAATGCAACCAACGCGATCAATGCAAGTAAATATGTCATCACTGCAATTAAATCAATTAAATCAACGCAATCAACTCGATTGGGTCAATCAGCTCAATCAATGCAATTAAATCACTCAGATTAATGCAATTAAATCACTCAGATTAATGCAATGGAATCAGCTCAATTAAATCAATTCTTTCCCAAAAGAAAAGGGGTTCTGTACACAACACAAAAATCGTTCAAATGATCATTTTAGGCCACATGAAACGTAAAGAATGCAAACGATCATCATCTTACAGTAACATATCAATTGTTCTCACCAGAACCTTTCTGTCAAACCTGTTCATCTTTATCGGCTACCGACAAAGGCGTCTACTGAAATCGATTCGGCCTACGCATCACGCGTTTGGGCCGCTGGCTAACCACGTCATTATCACGTGATTGGTCGGCGATCTCCTCTCTCTCCGTCGTTGACTCAGGATCGTGACACAACCGTAGTTTGTCAACGTGCCCCAGAAAAGGCGGAGAATTCACAGTCTTTTGGATGCGATAGTTCACGGCTCCACTGCGCTCGACGACAAGGAAAGGGCCCGTGTAGAGTCGTTGCCATTTGGGAGTCCTTCCTTGGTATCGACGAGGTGTAAAGTACCATACGCGATCGCCTTTAGCGAATTCTTTGGGTCTAACGCGCATGTCGTAGGTACGCTTTCTTCGTTCGGCGGCAGATTGCAGCTGCTCGCGTACCAGTCGGTACGCAGATTCCATTCGATCGGCCAGGTCACGGACATAACTCGAATACGTGGCAGTGGCAAGATCAGCGTCGGGGGTCTTCCGTAGACAAGATCCAGCGGAGCTCTCAATTCTCGGCCGAATAAGAGGAAGTTGGGTGTGAATCCCGTGGTATCGTGAAGCGAGGATCGATAGGCAGCGAGGACAGAGGGTAACATTTCATCCCAATCCCTTTGATGGCTGCTTACGATTTTTCCCAACATAGCATTGAGCGTCCTATGGAATCTTTCAATTAACCCATTCCCACAAGGGTGGTAACTAGAGGTTCTGACCTTGTCTATGCCTAACAATTTGCAAAGTTCCTTGAACAAATTCCCATCAAAGTTAGTCCCTTGGTCCGTTAGAATTTGGAGCGGGGCCCCGTATCTAACAATTACGTTATCTACTAACGCCTTAGCGACCGTAGTAGCTTCCTGATTGGTCATGGGTATCGCTTCCACAAATTTAGTGAAATAATCCATAACAGTCAAAATATAGACATTTCCCCGTCTACTCATAGGGTGGGGACCAGTTATGTCTACGCCAAGACGTTCCCAGGGCTCCCCACAAGGTAACGGTTGTAGTGGGCCTTGTCGAGGAGGTTTGCCTCGATGGTATTGGTTACACTGCGGGCAACACTTACAAAACCTCTTAACCTCACCCGACCAACCTACCCAATACGCACGTCGCCTTACTTGCCATCTGGTACGTCGGACACCTAGGTGACCGCCAGTCATTCCAGTATGAGCGAGCTTCAAGAATTCCTCTCTCAGAGCCTTTGGCATTAACACTTGTTCTACTCCATCGGGTTTCTTACGGTACATTACTCCATCACGTAGATATAACCCATCGCGTTGATGCCAGTATGTCTTAACATGCGCGCTCTCGTACAAATTTTTTAGCATCTTATCTATCTGCTCATCAACAGCGGCTCGGTGCGGAAGCGGCTGTCGTCTCAACGGCTGTCGCACAGGTTGTGCATCACCCGTGTCGATCTTGTGTGTACTTACCGACGTTCGTCCTAAATCTCCTTCCGATACAGAGAAAACATCTTGATATTCTAGCAATAATTTCTCTAATTGCGTTCTCGTCTCAGTCGGCACTTCCTCAGGTAAGTCAGCTAACAGCATCTCGCTAGGGGACATCTCTCTAAGAGTTTCGACATCCCGAGCGCGTACAGTATTTCGGTCTACCTGCACTGGGTGTAATCCTCCTAACGGTAAATCTTTAGCAAACCTTACCGGACCTTCGTTCAAATTTACTACTCTAACTTGAATCGTATCGGCTTTATCACCAACTACAACTCGGGCGAGATGAACTCCAGGCTGTATCTCTTTAGCCTCCGTCATCCAGGCGGGTGCGACCGTGGATAGATCTCCATACAGGGTTCGAACGGGTATATCATATTGGCTTTTCGGGGATACCTCAACTTCCTCAGCGACGATTACTCGTCGGCACCACATAGAACCGTTACCTTTAATAAGGTTGAGACGTCTACGGCCTACGTACAAGGAACCCGAACCAAAACCTAAACGGCAGCGATGCTGTCGCAACCAATCCATACCCATCATAGGCTCAGTAATTTGGTCTGATACCAAAAACGTAGTGGAAAGCTTAAAACCAGGGCGTACCTCAAGCGGAACCGTTATTTCCCCAACCCTAATTTCAGAACCATTTGCAGCCATCAAAAATCTGTGACAGGGACGTAGCTTTACCCCTTCGACGACAAAAGACGGCACCAGACTCACCTCCGATCCGGTGTCTATCAAGCACATCTGCGACTGCCCGTTGATTGTTCCTCGAATGAAGATCGCGTTGTTGCTAGCGCGATTCGGCAGTCTCGGTCTCGTAGTGTGATTCAAGACTGTGGCTTCTTCAGGCGTCTCTGCTTCGGCGGCTGTCTGGTTGGTACGGTTGTTGGAACGGCGTGCTTGGCGGCAGTTGCGAGCGATGTGACCGGCTTTACCACAGTTGTAGCAGGTCGTCGTCCGCCTCGTAGCTTCGTCGGTGCTGTTTCCGGGACGACCGGCTCGGTCCCGATCGTCATTCGTCGAAGTCTGGCTTCGCATCTCCCGTAGACGTTGGTCGATCTTGTTCTCCAGCGCGCGTTGCCAGTTCTGCTGTTCCTCGCGTTGCTTCGCGAGAAATCGGTCTAGCTGAGCTTGGATCTGGGAAGACGTGTCGATTTCTTGCGTTGCTCGGACTCGATTCGGCGGCCGTCGGCGATCGTCCAACTCCGTCGTTCTCTGGTAGGCTTCTAGGCGAAGCGCCGTCCGGTAGGCCTCATCTAACGTCTTGGGCTCTCGCTCACGTACTTTTAGCGAAAGTTCCCGGTCACGCAAGGCTTCCAAGAAGGCGTCTCGAGCGATTATCTGCGTAGTCTCGTTGGAAGGAACGGGGTACGCGAGGACCACCAATCGGCGAATTTCATGCAGAAGATCACTCAGGCTTTCATCGGCACGCTGACGTCGGTAGTAGAGTTGCGCTCTGAAGGTCTCGGCTTGGCCTTCAGTGCCGTAGCGTTGTCTCAGTCGCTCGACCAGCTGTTCATAACTCACGTCAGGCTGAGCTCCAAAGTCCCATAACAGCTGAGTGGCGGCCTTCTCCAAAGCACAGCGGAGGAAATCGACTTTGTCCGACTCGGTCCATCGGTTATGTCTCGCACACACCTCGAATTGAGCAAGAAATGACTCGAGCGAACCTGTCCCATCAAAGCGGCTAGGCTTCATCTGCATCGGTCGACTTTTCAGCAGGCCATCGATGTTCTCCAGAATTCTCGGCAAAGATGTCGTTTCTTCCGGTCTTTCCCATTCTCTCGTCCGCCTGTCTCTTGAATCGAACCGGAAGTCGTCATCCAGCAGGCGTTGCTGAGGCAAGAATAATGGATGGTCCGATGATGAAAAGTTAAACCAGCTTACCTGTGCCTTGATTGAACCAGCCTCACAACTTCTTTGGGAGTTTGACTCGAATACGGTTGCTACATGGTCTGACTTGGTAAATAAGCTTCGCTTGCGCTATGGAAGTTCTGATCAGGCGTCGTTGTATCAAACTCAATTGAACACTCGTCGCCAAAAGGAAGGTGAAGACTTAGGTTCGGTGGCGCAAGACATAAGGAGACTTATGATCCTTGCCTACCCTGGGCCTACGTCGACTCATAGCGAAACGATAGCCATTCGTTCTTTTCTTGATGCTCTTCGAGATAAAGAACTAGCTCTTAAACTGCGAGAACGGGAACCGGAAACGTTAGATTCTGCTTATAAACTGGCTTTGAGATTGGAAGGATATAAGAAAGCTGAGAGAGAAGAAGCAGAACATTCCGATCGTCGACCTGGAAGAATTAAAGCAGTAAAAGAAGCTGAGTTATCACTTGACTCGGTTCGCAAACTTTTGAAAGAAGAGTTGGAGCCACGGCTAGAACAACTCGAGCAACGTTTACATTATGGAACTGGTTCTTTAATGCAGGATCCGCCGTATCAAGCTCCAAAGCGACCTCCACCGAATCAGGGCTTTATGCGACCTGATCAGCCATTTCACTGGAGAAATCAATGGAATAGGAATGGAACCAATGGCAGATTTCGAAATCCTCGTCAAACTGGATCTCGACAATTTCAAGGTTGCTTTGAATGTGGTCAACTTGGACACTTTGCTCGGGTCTGTCCACGGAAACAGAGAGAACAACCATTTGTTGCTGAAGGTTCAACTGAACAGGAACCCAGTGCTCTTCGACATGTGATTGGAAGTAATAACGCTTATTTGTCACTCAAGGTGAATGGAAAGTCTACCTTCGCTTTGCTCGACACAGGTTCGGAGCTTACTCTTGCTCCTGCTTCTTTGGTTCTTAAGAAGGATATTCGTTCTTCTACCCAGACTCTTCGTGCCACGAACGGTACTGCTATCCGCGTCTTGGGCGAAGCCAATCTTAACTGTGAAATAGACGGTTATTCTTTTGAGGTTACTTGTCTAATCACTGAGCAAATCTCTGAATTAATACTGGGACTGGAATGGTTAGAAAAGCAACATGCTCTTTGGAATTTTGGAGAACGATGGGTCCAGATACAGAATCATACTTTTCCCATTTGTACGAGAAAACGACAAGGAAATTGCAGAAGAATAATCGTAGCTCAAGATGTGAAAGTGCCTCCATTAAGTGAATTGGACATTAACACTTACGCAGTTGTCTCTCATCTGCGTTCGTCTGATAGTCAATGGGCTACCCAGCCTCAGGTGTTGAGCTCCGGATTGGTAATTTCAGGTACTTTATTGCCAGAAAGAATTGTCGACTTACCTGTTCGCGTGATGAATCCAACGAGTAAAGAAATCAGAATAAAGAGAGGTGTCCAATGTATGGCCGAAGAAGTGTCAGTATTTGAGGAAACGACCAAAGTCGCAGCTGCTTGCGCAACCGTCGTTGAAGGTCAAGGTAAACCAACTCAAGAGGAAATAAACTCTGTTCTGTCGCCGTTATGGTCAGACATTGCCGATGATGTTCCAGAAGGAGTCCAGGATAAGTTACGTGAGATTATCTTGAACAATCAGAAAGCGTTCTCGATGAATGAATGGGATCTTGGTTTTACCGATGTCATTCAACATGAAATAGAAACTGGAACTGAAGCACCGGTAAGACAAGCCTTGCGTCGCCAGCCGTTAACATTACTGCCGGTTATTGACGAACAGGTTGACCATATGCTTCAACAACGACTTATTGAGCCTTCGTCATCTGCTTGGGCCAGTAATGTTGTCATGGTGAAGAAACGGGATGGAACACCAAGATTCTGTGTTGACTATCGGGCAGTGAACAATAAGACACGGAAAGACGCTTATCCTTTACCATTGATCAGCGAAAGTCTTGATTCTTTAGCTGGAGCTAAATGGTTCAGTACTTTTGATCTCCGAGCAAGTTATCGTCAAGTAGCCGTCCATCCAAAGGTTCGACTTAAAGACGCCATGCTTGCTAAAGTGGTTGCCCGTTCCCGTGCCAGTTTCCGTTCTTTTGTCCATGCCTATCTCCTTGCTGTTGCCCAGAATCAGAAGGATTGGGATTTGCATCTACCTTACGTGTTGGCCGCTTACAGAGCCAGCGAAAGTGAAAGCACTGGATTTACTCCGAATCGTCTTTTTCTTTCCAGAGAGCTTTGCCTTCCGATCGATCTCGTTTTAGGCGATATTAATGTCGAAAATGTCTTGTCTAATACCGATGATTTTGTGGCCTCACAAATTGAGAAAATGCATAATAACTTTGACGTCGCTCGAAAGTTTATGCAGCGCCAAGCCACGACTCGAGCCTTTAGGTACGACCTCAGGGTGAAACCGGCCTCTTTTCCAGTTGGGTCCCTGGTGTGGTACTTCTACCCAAGAAAACGTCCTGGCCTTAAGGATAAATGGGCCAAATTCTACACGGGTCCCTACGAGGTATTGGAACAGGTAAACTCGGTGCTCTATAAAATTCAGAAATCAGCTCGCTCCCGTCCCATGCTAGTTTACGTGGACAAGCTTAAGTTGTGCGAAGGGGAGATGCCACGGGATTCGGAGGAAAGGCCACCTCCAGAGGAGTTCGAACCCCTACCGGATTGGGATTGTGAGGAACCCCGGAACGAATTAGATGAGTTAGAAGGTGATGGGCCCTCTACACCCATTACTGAAGTAGATACAGCGCATCGAGAAACATTCTCTGATAAAAGGCCTCAGCGTCTTATCAGAAAGCCTCTGCGGTATCGATAAATAGTTTCCTCTCGTCTAATAAGTGGTTACCTGCCCATTCAGAGTGGAATTGAATGTAGGTTGTCTATTTGTTTACTGCGAGTCATGATTTAATGCTGTGATGTATCAGTAAGTATTGCTGAATTTTAGTTTTGTAAGATCTGGAGATCTAGAGTACATCCTCTCGGTACTGAAATTTTCGGGAGTAACCGAAAATTTGAGTGAGATGGGGAGGGTGTGGCGAATGTGAAATTCGCCAGAGGTTAGTCTCTCTAATAATATTTAGTCCATGCTCGGCCGGACTGATAGGCGGCTGATCCGTTAGGCACTTGAGCTATAAATAGCCGAGGAAGCTACGACGGACCTGATTGGTTGTCGTCAGTTGAAGGGAAAGTTGGCGCTTAATTCATTATAAGGAAAATTCGGATTGGATCCTGGTGGTCATGTGACCTGGTGCGCAGTGTTCCCTGGGAGTTTTTCAGTCGAGGAAGGAAGCGTTAGAAAATGGCTGATACGGATGGTCGGTAATTTCGGGTGATTTAATCTGTGATCATCGATGAATTCCTTCGTTTGACCGGAGAGTTATTACGATAAATTTACGGGGATTTTGGTGCTTGGTCACCCTGGAACCTTTGCCGATTATTGGAAGCGGTTTGGTATCGAAATTGCTGGGTTTTGTATCCAATTCTGTTGGTGACCATTGTTTCGATTGGATGTGCTGCAATGGAGAAATTTGATTGATGCTAATCTCTGGGAAACTTCGATATTACTAAGTGGGGAAACGAATCCATCACTATACGAAGCAGGGAGTATAGTTTTATTTTATCTAGCCAATTAAGATCAACTCCAGATGCCCAGATATTGATCGTACTAAATGTTAATCGGAAAGTGATTAGGAGCGTTATTAATAATGGATCTCGCTAACTAGTAGTTGTAACTTTAAAGCGGTAGATTAGACATCCGTTGAGATATTCGACATTCTTGTGCGATCGTTTCACCTACGTCGTGTGAGATTGAATGTAAATCGGTTAACTTGTCAAATCTTGTAATAGTTGAAACTCGATCGAGGAAACCTGTTTAGTTAAACTGTTTAATCAAGGAATATAATTTCAGTTCAAGTAATTGACAAATTTTAATAAATCAATACAAATGGCTGAATCTCAGTTAATCGATAAAGATGACGAAATAACTAGTGAGACAGGAGTTAGTCCAACAAGTATTGAAAGTGAACAGTTGCAATTGACACATTCTCCTGGTAATTCCGACGAAATGTTGAAGGAACTTCTATATCGCCAGAAAGGTTTGGACACTCTTCTCAATCGTTTTCTAGAAGAACAAACACAAATAAATCTGAATAATAACGCACAGATGGGGGAATTGAAGGAATGTATAACCAGGAATCAAACTGTTGAGGGAAATAAGAACCCCGCAGGGCGACCTAACGCCTTGGCCTCAGACCGAGTAGCTACGGACACCACTCTGGGCAATCCCTGGTTAATTACAAAGAACCCTGGTATCACGCATTCAGAACTTGAAAATAGGTTATTTATGAGTGCGTCTCATAAATCAATCGATAGCTTGACTTCTGTAGCTCCTTCAATGGAACCAAGAGCTAATCCTGCTCTCTATAGCCTTTCCTCGGATTTGAACTCGAGACCTATTGGTAGATCCTTTGTCAGTACTTTTCCCCAACAGTACGTGCAGTCGCTAGAGGGCGCCACGCACGCTTCACATATACATATATTTACACAGAGGGGGATAATGTCCGGGGGATAATGTCCCACGCAAAATCGGGGGATAATGTCCGGGGGATAATGTCCGTTCCCCGTCGTTGTTACACGTCGTGAGGGTCGGTTAGGGTCAGGGTTAGGGTTAGTGTCGTCCATGTTTTCTGATTACCAAACTGTCATTGGTTGACCTGGAATATACACAGGCTAAAATATGCCGTGTATAAGGCGAATTGTTGGCGTAACCTTACGCATTATATATTTGAGTCCCCGATTCTATAAGCTTACCTGCTATGCTACTGATGGGAAAAAACAGTGACTGACTTAAAAATCAATCGCAAGATCTGAATATTTTCCTAATTGCGTTAATTCAACAATACCCAGCCAAATCGTGCTGTGTTTTCGACACCAGTTGAATGGGGTGAATTAATTTCACGTGGGGAAGTCATTACCATTGGAAAAATGAAATGGGGTGAATTAACCGACAAGTACCTGAATTTCTTATGCTGTGTCCACTCAATATAGGTCGATGTCCACCATCATAGGCTGCATAATCTGACGTCGACTTAATGTGAAGGACTGATCTTCTGGATATTGACCTGATTACGGCTTGATTTTGGTGTGACATCGGTCTATTCCTTGTGCATTAGACACCGGCACAATAGAAGTTACTAATTGCTATTGTGGCGTTATGCCATGCAATGCGGGGTTTAGTTATGTCCCCTCTCCCTTCCCATCGGCTGAAGAGGCTTGGCTGGGTCCCCTCTACCTCCGCCGCGAACGCTTAGCCGCGTCCCCTCTCCCTTCCCCTCGGCTGAAGAGGCTTAAATTGGCTGGGTCCCCACTCCCTCCGACGCTTAGCCGCGTCCCTTCTCCCTTCCCCTCGGCTGAAGAGGCTTGGCTGGGTTCCCTCTCCCTCCGCCGCGGACGCTTGGTTGAAGGCGATTGGTCAATTGCGCACATTTGTTTGCGTCCCCTCACCCTCCTCCAAAGGCGATTGGCTGCGCACATTTGTCTGCGTCCCCTCTCCCTCCTCCAAAGGCGATTGGTTGCGCACATTTGTTTGCGTCCCCATTCCCTCCTCCAAAGGCGATTGGTTGCGCACATTTGTTTGCGTCCCCTCTCCCTCCTCCAAAGGCGATTGGTTGCGCACATTTGTCTGCGTCCCCTCTCCCTCCTCCAAAGGCGATTGGCTGCGCACATTTGTCTGCGTCCCCTCTCCCTCCTCCAAAGGCGATTGGCTGCGCACATTTGTCTGCGTCCCCTCTCCCTCCTCCAAAGGCGATTGGTTGCGCACATTTGTTTGCGTCCCCATTCCCTCCTCCAAAGGCGATTGGTTGCGCACATTTGTTTGCGTCCCCTCTCCCTCCTCCAAAGGCGATTGGTTGCGCACGTTTGTCTGCGTCCCCTCTCCCCACGCCGAGAGTGATTGGCTGCAAGCGCTTGGCCGCGTCCCCTCTCCCTCCACCGCAGGCGCTTTGCTGCGTCCCCTCTCCCTCCACCGCAGGCGCTTTGCTGCGTCCCCTCTCCCCACCCCTTCTCCTCTCGCAACACTATAAATAGAGACGCCTGTTGCGTCATGTGTGTGAAGTGCTAAGTGTGAAAAAGGTTGTAGTCAGAGTTCCAGTAACAGTGAGTTAGAGTAGTTGTTGGTGCTAATTAAGTGTTGTTAAGGTTACGGTTAGGCCCTACAGTCAGTGGTGTAGTCCTAAAAAATGAAGTGGGGGAACGCCTGATGAAGTGGGGGAACGCCTGTAGTGGAACTGTAGCAAAAAGTGCAATCTTGCAAGAATTTTGCATAGTGTTGGAAAAAAGTGGGGGAACGGCGTTCCCCCGCGTTCCCCCCACTACACCACTGCCTACAGTTAGTTCGTTGCAGTGTGTCAGTGTGCTCTTCTTAAGTGTTGACATTGATAATACAATTTGCTGTGTCGATTCGAGTTGCTGTCGTCTTCCAAGTTAACCTAGCGAAAGGCATCGTTGGTGGCACCGTTGAGTCCTTTGCCCGAAGGGAAAGGCCGAGCTCAGCAGACGAGCAAAGAAGATCTCGAGGGAGCTCGAGATTCCAAAGACGCTATCCTGGTGAACATTGAAGAGAGAACGGAATCCGCCCTCCGGCGACGACAAGAGAAAGGAGAGTAGTTTTCGCTACAGTGGGGTTGATTCTGCACTCACGAGAGACCTCCAAGAGATTTTCGCCACACAATTACAGTTATATATAAATGCTTCAAGTCATGAGGAACTAGCCTACAGATCACTGTCAAGCACACTAATGCGCGATGTAACGGTACACTATAATGAGTAGCAATAAAAGTAAAGAATGTTGATTTCACAAAAGTATTTTGAAAAACTATTTTCAAAAGTATTTTCAAAATACTATTTTATTTTGTATTTTCAAAATACTTTTGAAAAGTATTTTGTAAAAGTATTTTCAAAATACTTTTGAAAAGTATTTTATTTTGTATTTTCAAAATACTTTTGAAAAGTATTTTGCCCATCACTGCCCAAAAGCGCGTTTGCCTTCCTAATAGGCCTACGTATCCATATATCTCCTATTGTCACAGCTGCCATATCTGCCGTCAATGTGCTGCCAAGGTAGCAAAAGTCATCCACAACATCGATTGGCGGCATTGGCCTATTGTCGATCGTGATCCTGTCAGTGGTGTACGTAGTCCTAACAAATGAAGTGGGGGAACGCCTGAAATTGAAGTAGCAACTGTACGTACTGTAGCAAAAAGTGCAATTTTGCAAGAATTTTGCATAGTGTGAGCGTTGCTATTTTTGAAACTGTTGAATGTAAAAAATAACAAAAAAATTAATAAATGTAATTATGTAAATTTATATATAGGAATTTGTTATTTGTAACATATTGTATTCAAGTATTCAAACAGTTTCCATACCTGTACAGATAGTACAGGCTTAATGCTAAAGTAGCGTATACAGTCTTCTTTGTTAATTTATTTCAGCAGAAATGCTGCAAAATAGTGAGGGATCGCGTTCCCTCCCTGGAAAAAAGTGGGTGAACGGCGTTCCCCCGCGTTCCCGCCCCACTACACCACTGGATCCTGTTACAGTAGGCCTACGCTTCTTGCCATTTCCCTATCTTCGTGATCTTGGTCTTCTTTGGGTTTATGACAAGCCCGACTCTATCTGCCTCCTCGTGTAGGCCTACTTTGTCTCTTATTTATTTTACTCCATCCAAGAAAAGACCTGAATAATCAGAAAAAAACCTACGAATAAGAAAGGTTCTTTGCATTCAATCATCTTCCTCCGGGAGAACTCCATAGTGTGCTCACAGTATAAATAATTATAATTATATTATAATTATAATAAATAATAATTATTTATACTGTGGCTCGAGTGCTCTCGGTCGAAGGGAGCGCCCCGACTGTTTTACTGGGGGCCAGTAGCCTGTCTTTCTCCGATTGGTTGTTTTGACCGTTCTACTTCTGTTATTATCCTTAATCGCCCGCTTTCTTTCAGCTCAAAGATGATTATCTAACTAAACTGTGGTATTTCTCAGCGTCGGAGACTTAGGGGGGGGGGACAGGGGGGACGGTCCCCTCAAAAACTTTAGGTGGGGGGGGACGGATCGAGCTGCTTATATCCCCCAATATTTCTGAAATATTTCAATGAATATAATAATGATAGCTACGAGTGACAGCGAGCAATTTTGTTCAGATGACATCTTAAAATGCTACCATTACAGTGTTGAAATTCAAAAATGTTAAATAGGGGAGGGTCACATCCCCTCCCAAACCCCTCCCAAACTCAAACACGACTCAAACTACATGTTAGCTAAGAGTGACAGCTGGTTCTTATCAGCACTCAAATAATAAAGCAATTTTGTTCAGATGATAGCTTAAAATGCTACCTTTACAGTGTGAAAATTCAATAAAATTTTAGATAGGGGAGGGGTCACATCCCTCCCCAAACCCCTCCCAAACTCAAACACGACTCAAAATACATGTACGCTACGAGTGACAGCTGGTTCCTATCAGCACTCAAATTATTGAGCAATTTTGTTCAGATGACAGCTTAAAATGCTACCATTAGAGTGTGGAAATTCAAAAATTTTTAATATACCCCAAACCCCTCCCCAAACTCAAACACGACTCAAACTACAAACTCAAACACTACTCAAACTACAAACTACATGTAAGGTATACGAGTGACAGCTGGTTCCTATCAGCACTCAAATTATTGAACAATTTTGTCCAGCTGACAGCTTAAAATGCTACCATTACAGTGTGGAAATTCAAAAAATTTTAGATGGGGAGGGGGCACATCCCCTCCTCCCCATCTCTTCTTCTGCCGTTCCCGACTGCGGAGGCCGGTGACCTCGCTGACCTCTGCTCTCATAGTATTCCTTTCATGCAGCTTAATAACTGTGTCACTAGATAGGATTACGCAATCGTAATCGTAATCGTAAACTCGAGATTTCTAGAGCGCCCACAAAAGCGAAGTCGCGGGAACCAGCTTATTCACAGGCGCTTAACCAAAACAGAATCGATAGGCAGGGGGTCAAAATGCAGAGAGTCAGGCAGGCAGACAGTCAGACGGCTAAGGTGGATGATGCTTAGAGTTGACGTAGAGTTACGTAGCATGATAACATCTTGCTACCCAACCGTAATGTCAATCGGAGGACCTATTAAGCCCACTCACGATAGTCACGCATGAGCTTCATATGACACGTATGTCGTCGCTGTTGGATAAGATCATGACGATGATGATTGTATTGCATTGTATTGCATTTGTCAATTTATATAGCACCTCTAACAATTTATCAAACTATTCAAAGACGCTCCAGATGATGACGTCGATAGTGGTGATTGTGCTGATGATTATTAATTTAATGCTGTTGCTGATGATGACGATGACAATGATGATGACGATATTGATGAATTATGATGATGAATACTATGCTGCTGATGATGATAATGAAGACTACGATGACGACGACGACGATGATGACTGAGAATTCCGATGAATTCTGATTATTCTTATGATTGTGGTGACGATACAGAAGGCCACGTGTTTATTATCAGTAATGGAAATGTTCAGAACGTCTGTTGCGGTGAAGATGTTATCGACACGTCAACAATCGGGCCAATGACTTTAGGATAGACTTACGCACAATGAAAGTCTAATGGACAAAGAGAGCAGGTCGGAAAAGCATAATAAGCAATATGGAGATGCCCAGAGGAGGGATCGTTCGCTGTTTTGGATGCCATCCTCATTCACTCAATGCTCTCCATTGATCTCCACCTTCTGCATTTGTTTATCTATATACGTTGCGAGAAAGCTGAACATCTGAACATGAGCTTTTTTCCTTAACACTTGTGTCAACGACACTGCAAAAAATTGTGCGTAGACCTATATGCTTAAAAACTGGACAAAAGCTAACACTTGAGTCAACGACACTGATAACAGTTTTGCCGTAAGCCCTGTGATTAAAAACTGGACAGAAACTACTGCAGAGACCAATTTATTATAGTAGCCGCTTAAATGCTAGTTGACCGAGTACCACACACTGCCCTGCGTGCAAGATTCGAAGGAAAAGACACTACCTGTAAGGCAGAGCCAGACAAATCTGGATAAACCATTATAGGCCCTAAATGAGGTTAAAACATCACTTTGACACTAAGGGAAACAATGGACTTGACAAATGACCGAGGAAAATACAGATAATTTATTCGTACCCATCGCTGGCGTCAGAAACTGATGATGGTGGTGGTAATGATGATCCAATGCAGATACATGTACATGGCGATAGGCTTGTGACAATTTCAATATGATGTGCAAACATAATTATCAAACAAATAAAATACAGCCCGTAAAACAAAGTTTTTTACTATATCCATCTAGTATCCCATAATGCGTCTTACGAAGCAGTTACCTCTACAAATATATAGTCCGCGTTAATTTTACAACATAGCGCGCGTGTATTCAGGCAGCGCGCCCATTCAGTTGCGGCCAATCACAACGCCGGCCAATCACAGCGCTGCGTATCGGAAAAGGGGATTCCCCGATTCGAAAAGTTGAGTCCCCGATTCTATAAGCTAGCCTTTTTGGGGAGCTGAAATTTTAATAGAATGAAGTGTCTGCGAGGACGAGTCTATCTGCCAAGTTTCAGGACGATTGAATGATTGTAAGTGATCGCATTAGTCGTCGCAAGATTTGACATTTTAGCCTGTGGCTCAAACAAACAAACAAACAAACAAACAATCAAGATTTGCGTAAGTTAATCTAGATGGATAATAAAACAGCCCGTAAAAACAAAGTTTTTTACTATATCCATCTAGTATCCCATAATGCGTCTTACGAAGCAGTTACCTCTACAAATATATAGTCCGCGTTAATTTTACAACATAGCGCGCGTGTATTCAGGCAGCGCGCCCATTCAGTTGCGGCCAATCACAACGCCGGCCAATCACAGTGCTGCGTATCGGAAAAGGGGATTCCCCGATTCGAAAAGTTCAGTCCCCGATTCTATAAGCTAGCCTTTTTGGGGAGCTGAAATTTTAATAGAATGAAGTGTCTGCGAGGACGAGTCTATCTGCCAAGTTTCAGGACGATTGAATGATTGTAAGTGATCGCATTAGTCGTCGCAAGATTTGACATTTTAGCCTGTGGCTCAAACAAACAAACAAACAAACAAACAATCAAGATTTGCGTAAGTTAATCTAGATGGATAAAAATAGAAAAAATTACAGTCAAATCTGAGACACGGTCGCATACAAGGTATTTCACACACTTCATGATTTCACATGCATTGACTCTCCTTCCTCCTTACCCTCCATTCGCTCCTCCTCCCTTTCCTCCATTCGCACCTCCTCCCTTTCCTCTATTCGCTCATCCTCCCTTTCCTCCATTCGCACCTCCTCCCTTTCCTCTATTGCTCATCCTCCCTTTCCTCCATTCGCACCTCCTCCCTTTCCTCCATTCGCACTTCCTCCCTTTCCCCATTTCTCTTCCTTTCCCTTTCCTCCATTCGCTCCTCCTCCCTTTCCTCCATTCGCACCTCCTCCCTTTCCTCCATTCGCACCTCCTCCTTTCCCTCCATTCGCACTTCTCCCCCTTTCCTCCATTCGCACCTCCTCCCTTTCCTCTATTCGCACCTCCTCCCTTTCCTCCATTCGCACCTCCTCCCTTTCCTCCATTCGCACCTCCTCCCTTTCCTCCATTCGCACCTCCTCCCTTTTCACTCCTTTCGCACCTCCTCCCTTTCCTCCTTTTGCACCTCCTCCCTTTCCTCCATTCACCTCCTCCCTTTCCTCCTTTCGCACCTCCTCCCTTTCCTCCATTCGCACCTCCTCCCTTTCCTCCTTTCGCACCTCCTTCTTTTCCTCCATTCGCTCCTCCTCCCTTTCTTCCATTCGCACCTCCTCCCTTTCCTCCAATTCGCACCTCCTCCCTTTCCTCCTTTCGCACCTCCTCCCTTTCACTCCATTCGCACCTCCTTTTTTTCCTCCATTCGCTCCTCCTCCCTTTCCTCCATTCTTCCTCCTCCCCTTTCCTCCACTGGCACCTCCTCCCTTTCCACTCCATTCGCACCTCCTCCCTTTTCTCCTTTCGCACCTCCTCCCTTTCCTCCTTTCGCACCTCCTTTCTTTCCTCCATTCGCACCTCCTCCCTTTCCTCCATTCGCACCTCCTCCCTTTCCTCCATTACGCTCTCTTCCTCCCTTTCCTCCATTCGCTCTCTTCCTCCCTTTCCTCCATTCGCACTCTTCCTCCCTTTCCTCCATGTCGTTCTCGTCTTCCCTACCCTCCATTCGCTCTCTCCTCCCTTACCTCCTTTCGCACCTCCTCCCTTTCCTCCTTTCCACTCCTCCCTTTCTCCATTCGCACCTCCTCCCTTTCCTCCATTCGCACCTTCTTCCTTTTCCTCCATTCGCACCTCCTCCCTTTCCTCCATTCGCACCTCCTCCCTTTCCTCCTTTCGCACCTCCTCCCTTTCCTCCTTTTGCACCTCCTCCCTTTCCTCCATTCGCACCTCCTCCCTTTCCTCCTTTCGCACCTCCTCCCTTTCCTCCATTCGCACCTCCTCCCTTTCCTCCTTTCGCACCTCCTCTTTTCCTCCATTCGCTCCTCCTCCCTTTCTTCCATTCGCACCTCCTCCCTTTCCTCCATTCGCACCTCCTCCCTTTCACTCCTTTCGCACCTCCTCCCTTTCCTCCATTCGCACCTCCTCCTTTTCCTCCATTCGCTCCTCCTCCCTTTCCTCCATTCGCACCTCCTCCCCTTTCCTCCACTGGCACTCCTCCTCCCTTTCCTCCATTTCGCACCTCCTCCCTTTTCTCCTTTCGCACCTCCTCCCTTTCCTCCTTTCGCACCTCTGTTTTAAAGAATTCCCCGAGTAAACTTAGTAAGTCCGTTATTCTGTTTAACTTCAATGAGCTAACAGTTTTCGCGGAATGTTTGAAACTTGAAAGTGCAATGAATGTAGGTATTATGAATCCAGTCAGTTATTCTTTCTGCATTCAATGAGTAATTATTCGTATTAAATGTTTTAAAACTAGAAGAGGGCAATATCGTTTATCTGTTTGTGCTAGGGCTTATCCTGCCTGTTGTTAGCTGTTTTGTGAGGCACCCTTATAAGGGCATGGTTGTGTTATGGTGCCACATAAATTGTCGTAATTATTATTATTATTGTTGTGGTTCCTCTTGTTGAAAGAGAGTATGTCGTCGATCTCTTTCAGACAACTCTGGAGGCAATCGGTGAAGTCTGTGTGGCAGCACTTGACCACAAAACACCGTCAGTTAAAGCGGAGACGGCGTCTTTTCTTGCTCGCTGCTTCGCTAAGTGTACACCAGCGACTCTGCCGAAAAAGACGCTGAAGCTCTACATCGCTCCGCTTCTCAAAGTATGTCGTCCTTCTCCAGTTGTTCATTCAGTCAATCTGTCGATTATTAAAAGAAATGACATTGGAGCTTTTATATAGTGACACTCTTGTACCACTTGAAAGTGCTGTAATGTAATGTAATTAGTAACTTATATAGCGCCGCTCACAGCAGTGATGTGATGATAATGATGAGACATGTCCAGTGGGACAGAACACTTGCCTTGTAATGTGAAGAGTATGGGTTTGAGCCTCACCTGAGACAGTTACTGTTTAAGGGACCTTGAGCAAGTTCTTCACTTACAAGTGCTCTGCACCATTGAATAATGGTTCTTCTTTAGATAGTAGTGCTTAATAAATGCATGGCAATGAGGACTCTGTATTGCATTTTCAGATTAGTTCCATCTTCTGTTGTAGGCTGTGAATGATTCAGCCGGTGAAGTTCGTGAGGCAGCTTTCGATGCCCTAGGAACCGCAATGAAAGTCATTACGGAGAAGGCACTTATGCCTTTCCTTCCAGACGTCGACAACCTAAAAATGGCCAAGGTCTTTAAATTTCTGTGATCTTCCAACCCACAGACATTTCATGAAATGTTATCTACAAGGAGTGTAACAGATGTAATGTAATCAATTCAGAAGGCTGAGGAGTATGTTTCGAATTGTGAATGGCTGATCGTATAGTGCAGCTTGCGGTTTCATGAAATTTATTTGCAACGACATTGGTGTTTTGACTGTCAAGGGTTTTACTAAAATCCTAAGCAATATTTATGTGGCATTGTTGGTTGTTTGGTGAAAGAGATCTTGTACTATTTTATTCAAGTTACCTGCAGTGTTTATTTTCTAAGATGAAATCATATTGGGAACATGTTCCTACATTCTGTTGCTTTGTTTTTCAGATTAAAGAATCCTGCGAGAAGGCAGTTGTGGTAGGTAAAGGTGGTGCCCCAAAAGCACCAGCAGGAGAAGGCCCTGCAAAAGCACCAGCACAGAAGGCGGCAGCACCACCTGGGAAAGCAGCGCCAGGTGCCAAGCCACCTGCGAAAAAAGTTAGTATCATCCGCTAGATCATTGTTTCTATGCACTTGGTTTCATCTGTCTCGTCTGCTTTTGTTCTCACGACTTTTGTAAGAGTGCAGTCACCATTGATTGAAGTATTTGCTTGTAGGTTTGTACTTTCCTATTTGACCATCATTACTTTTACTTTTCTTTTAATTGCGTTATCTTCTGTGGTACGTCCCATTCAATGGTACTTTCGAATCTGACTGTCAGTACTTTCAGTTTTCATTTAACTTGTTGTTTTCAATGGTACTTCCCATCCAGACTTTCAATTGTGTTGAATAATTGACTCAAATTATACAACTTTTTCAGCCTAGCAGGTCATGAAATTGTAGAAAGTCTCTGTTGTGTTGCTATGCTAAATAATGTGTGATAAGAGAGCAGACCGAGCTGTCCCATCATGTTCCACAGAATTTGGCAACTTACAAACTATGTCATCTTCATTAAAATGAAACAATTCATCACTCTTAAATGAAATGATATGATGATGGTTTCTCCCTTTTTAAATATTTAATCAGTTTAATCATTTATTTAATTATTTTAATTTGTTAATATTTGTCTTCTTCAAAGATCTGGCCAACATAGTGAACAGTTTTTTTTCTTCATTTCACATTTGAACACAACAAATCTCCAATGCTTAGTTCAGTAAAGTCAAAGTTCATCTCGAGGCCAACATCCATCTGTGGGCTATGAATTTCTTCAATATCATAATCAGTGTCATCGCTTTCGAATGGCGATGAGGCAGTTGATGTCTTCAACAGATTCTTGTTCTTAGGCTGACAACTATTTTTCTTTTCTTCTTTTTTGCCAATCTAAGAGCATATTCTTCACCATAAACATCTGATTCATCAAAGTTCAGTCTATTTGGTTTTGCACTTCTTTGCTTTTCTAACTGGTAACTTTGCCTTTTTCTGATTTTTTAAACCATTTTCCTTAGCTAGTCGAATTTCATTTCTTACTGGAGTGTCTGTCAATATTCTTGTTCTGTTGCCTACTTTTCATTGCTGTTTTTCTAGCTACAACTTTGGAAATGGTTTCAACTGCTCTGGCATCATGGTAGTTTCTTAACTTCTAACCATTCTCTTAAATTAAAAATCTGAAGAAAAAAATTAATTGAAATAAATATAAAACTTTTTCCACAGTTTAACACACAGTTGAGACACTAGCAGCATTCCAAGGCATCTGGCTCAATTTTGTTCATATAGATATACTTCAATTACGCCACTAACACTTACCAAATTACTTTAAAAATTAAAATTCTAAAAATGGGGCACCATGATCTCGAGATCAAGGTACCCCACCATGGTAGGGATCAAGGTGCCCCGACATACCCCTAGACAAGTCAAAGGTGATAACACATCAATCTCTCGTGTTTTTTGGATCAAAACATTGACCAGAAATGCAGCATAATGATATCGACGCTCTACAACAAAAGTAATTTTGGAATTTTAAGTGATTAAAAAATTTAAAGATTTTCCAATATATCGCGAATATTTACTTTTTCAGCACTAAATCAGATAAAAAAGTTTTTAAAATTTTAACCCGAACTTTATTGACAGACATGTGGCTCACAACGTAGCTTGATGTAGAGAGTCCACACTAGTGTGACGTCTTAAGAAATTGGGCCATAAATAATTTATTTAGAGCAAAAAGATCAACGTGCCCCTACGATCAAGGTGCCCCGATCTCCCCTACTAAATGCCTTCTGTATTTCATAGTACAACATGGTAGCTTCATCATGATTGGCTCCTTTCTCTGCCTCTGTTTAGGTAGCGCTTGAAGACCATACTCTGTTGTTTTATAATTGTGTCAGGTCAGTCTATAATCATGTCAGGTTTGGAGCACCTTTGAGGAGTTTTCTTGAAGAAACCTTATGTAAATGTGCAATTATGATTAGCAAATGTATTCATTTTCATGAAGACAGAGAATCATGTCTTAAAAGAGCATGTGGTTTGTAGTACTAACTAATAACCTTTACACTGGTTTATTTTGTAGACGTCCGTGATGGAAGCGGCACTAGATGACTCAAAGACAAAGGAGCGAGTGGCGCGTTGTCTGGGAAGCTGGTTGAGCGTCGATGCCATACCACAGCAGCATCTCATCGGATCCAAGATTCTTCATCTGCCGTTTGCACTGGTGACTGTTAATAATAACCTCTTTACCTTATGACTTTTTCTGTTTGCTAGTTTGGTGCTGTAAGTTTTGAAACACAAAATTTTAAATAGACCGTTGTTAGGAATATGGGTGTAAAATTTTATTTGCGTTAAAGAACAGTTTAGTACAGTTTCTTTACTGCAGTGTTTAATGTAGCTGCAAAAGGTCTAATTGCCAGAGATATAAATTTTTCAAGTACCCAGAAGCTCTAAACAAATATACTTCATGAGTCATGAAGTATATTTTGATTGAAAATTGAATAAAATAAAGTGTCATTTCACTCAGACAAGTGAAGAACCAAGTCTGGTTGCCAGAAGAATATGGGAGCACTTCTGAATGGGCTATGGTGGGAGAAGCACTATAGAAATGGCCAAATGCAATACCATGTAATGTGTGCGTGCAAGCCTTACTTGTCTGCGGACTGCATGAGGTTTATGGTGTGACATGGAACAGAACTGTAGTTGTGTCTTTCTGGGGTTTATGTGGTAACAAGGAAACAGATATTGTCAATGTCTGGCTTAAGTTGTAAATATGTAGTCACAAATCATAACTGATAATTACTTACATGTTTATTGGCATGATACATTATTTCGGTTGTGGTTTTGAATTTGCAGGAAGATGTGAGTAATTTGCGGATCTAGTTTTTGTTATCTTCAGTGAATTAAAGTTGAATTTATGAGTGAAATCATTTTGTTTCATGTTTGTAAGAATACTTAAGTTTGTTAAGATTATTTACAATTGTTTTCACTCTTGTTGCTATGTTGAATTGGTTATTGCAACAATAGTTATTGATGTTGACGTTAGTAACTATGTAAATATATTTCTAAGTATTAGTTAACGTTTTAGTACTAATTGTGTGTGCAGTTTAACTGGATGGAAACCAACTTTTATCGTCATGGGCAGAAGAACTTGTAAGTAGGATCTGAGAAAGGTTTCATTCTTGCCAGGATCTAGGATCACGCAGCACATTTAACAGAACCCTAGAGTATCCTGTACAGGTGCTACACACATTTCTGATTGCAGTACATTACTGTGATGTTGCTTTGCACAACTGAGGTTAGTTTTTGACTGGAATTAAAGTTGGACCTGAAAAGTATTGTTGATATACAAAATTTACCTGAAGGTTTGCTAGCTTAATAGCATTTTAAAGTCATTGCAGTAGGTTTTTGATTATGATGTCTTTGAATTCACAATTCAAGTGGATGTGCAGTTTGTTTATTGCCCAAAAGTGCATGCTAATGGCTCACAATATGTCCTTTACTTGTCATTTTATGCTAATTATTTAACTCTTGTTTTGCTGTGCTCTCTGTGAATGTTCTACTGTGCTCTTCATGAATTCATGATGTCGGGTGATCTGTATACTGTATACTGATCTTAGGTACTGATCTGTTGAACACAGGAATTGGTTACAGAAACCTATAGCATCTGTCAGGTTTGATGCAAATGATGAAGTCTATTAGTTACACAATATGCTCTATGTGAGCGAAGTTGGGGCAGCCATATTGTTTTTATACACAGGCACTCTGTCGTTGGTATTACCAAGACTTTTATCTTTGTACTTCCTCCTTTAAAATACCACGTACTTACCTTCAACTGCAATGTGCAATGTAGTGGGCCTTCGAATGCAACACAGTCTATGAACTTTGGAAAAGCTCTGCTCAGGTAGTTATTTTAAAATAAGCATGTATTTATTCTGTAGTTAAAAGCCTTTGAGCTCCAGACATTCAGATCACAGCTTAGCACCATATCAGGAATAGCGATCGGTCGACTCTCAGAAGAAAGGAAAGCTTGGCGCAAGGATCACCCTTTCGTAAGTCTGGTCCAGTTTTAGAATTTTACTGTGTTAACCTTCTAGTATAATTGGCAAGTACTTTGTTGTCATCTGTTAATGATGGTTTCATATTTTATGTGATTGCTTGATAACTTGTTAACTCAGTATATCTAATTGAATTTAAAACATCTGGATATGTAACTGCTTCACCTAGCTAACTAACTGCACCTCAGATTTGGCTTTCTGTGTGAACTTGCACATGTTGAAATTTTTTGGTGAATGTGTTGTTTGTCTTCATTTTTAAATCTGTTCCTGATGGCAGCCATTTTCTGGAAATGGATGGAAGTGTATGACTTCCATTCTTATCAGTCATTGCTCAAATCTTCACTTTTCATGTAGTTGATCCAAACCTGTGCGTGTTATTCACGTGATGGTAACTTCTTGTCCTTTATCCACAAACTTCTATAGGTGCCTCTGTTGCTAGGAAAGTAAAGCAACATGCTTTCTGTGTTACTGGCCATGCGGTCTGGAATGAGCTCGAAGCAACTGGATCCTGGGGACACAACTATGTCAGGTAGAATCATGAGCTCGGCGATCCATGCATAAAATATTTGGGATTGAAGAGCTTTAGCCACTGACCTAATAAAAACTGTTTCCTTATTATTACCTTAAGTGATTCACTCTACTTCTGAAGTACTTTTTCGTATGTTGCTCCAATATTTCCAATATTTAAATTTTGAGGTCCTTTTTGTGGACTGGTGATCAGAGTTTTGTGGACCAGGTGTAAATTAATGGTCTTCGTTTTAAAGTCATTTATCAAGTCCTGTGCTCCTCGTATGCTTGCTGTAGTTCAAGTCTTATTACGTCTTCTTTTATGTTGTCTATCCAGTGCAGTCTTGGTCTTACTATGTTTCTTTATCTTTCAAATCTTGCATGTAGCATGTGGGTTTGATTAGTTGATATTCTTTCCACATGGCCAAACCATCAGGAGTCTTTGCTGAACAGCTTTGTCCATCAGGGTTGTTTGGATATCAGGGAAATGTCTTATGTTATCAGTTATATTTTTATATTGTCTGGAAATTCATGCAGTTTGTCTATAGCTGTGGTTGACCGGTGTGTGAGTGGATCTTTGTAACTGTGTGAAAGCTGAATTTGTATCTTCTTCATTTGCAGTTACACGTCATGGAGCCTAAATATCCTGAAGACATCTACAAGAGTCATCTCAAACCGCATCGTAAGCTAAAAAATCTTGAAGTAACTCAATCAGCAGAGTAAAAATGTAGACAGTGCTACCAAGGTTGATGCTAATTATTTTGCCCATGGTTTAAATGAAGCAGTTGACCTTTTGACGATGAGCTGTGTTGGTTTCCCGTACATTTTAGTACAGATGCGTTGTTAGAGGGTTAAATAATTATATAAAATTATATGTAAATTTCTAGTAGTATCCTTACAAGGCAGCTGTAAAAAATTTCTTCTGCTGTACAATTCTGCACAATTTAGAATACCTGTCTGTAAAAACTGTGCTGCTATATGTATAGCTTTGAGACCTACCTTTAAGCTGCAAGCAGTCTTGTCAAGAATCACAATTTTGGTCTCAAATGTAGAGCATGTTAAGACTAAATATCTGTTGTTACCAGAGGATGATAGCCAGTTGGTGCTTTTGTCATAGGTCTTTTGATTGGCCAGGGAACAGTAGACTCGGCTCGGCAGAATCTGTTGGCGTTGTTTCCTAATGGATTGGTGAATGCGGCAGTTGGAAAAGACAAACTGTTGATGGATGATGGAAACACCTGGCTCTACAAGAACAAGGAACATGGTCAGTAAATTGCCTTCTAAGGCCTTTAGTGTAATGAAATAAAGTGTATCATTCTGTGCCTTTGAAGGCAGTTGTATGGCAATTTTATTGACAATTATAATTACTATAGTAAGCAAAGAAGAAGCCTTGACATGAACATGTAACTGTCAGGAGCATCGCCCAACCAGACTATAGAGATAGGTTAACACATTCGTTTGGAGCTCTTTTAGACAGCATGCTGTTATTTCGGGTCTGATAGAGTACCTGATGTAAAATAATTTGCAGTAATGCAAAAGGTTGTGCTAATGGAACTGTTATTTTAATAGGACCGATTCTCTTGTGGGATATCAATGGGGGTCTTGGCCAACTACACAAGTACCTGTATTCCAAAGAGGACTACATCAAGGTTTGATGTCTTCACTGTTGCTTCTGCTATGTGCTGTGACATTCATGCATGACAGAATTCCTTTTTTAAGCATTCATGCATTTCATGGTGACTCATCTAACTGACAAATGAACTTTTCTTAATGACATCTGGTAGTCATTAAGTGAATGAGAACTGACTGATTTTGAATGGCAAAGTAGTCGATATTTTGAATGGCAAAGTAGTCGATATTTTGATGTTTGTTATCTTGATCATACTGGAGGCAATGAAGAGCAGCATTGATGAAGTAGCACTGCAGGGAATTGAATTCTGGTCCACAGTCTGTGATGAAGGAGTTGATCTTTCAATAGAAGCTGCAGAGGGTAGCTGTCACTCTTTCCTGGTCTTTTGTCCAGTTTTGATCTCACATGATGACTTTCTGAGTTTCCCCATCCACTGCCTTTATTTGTGGTCTGGCTCTCTGTTTCTGTCAAAGTCTTGTCTGATTGTCGTTGTATATCCTTATATTTGTGAGTGTTAGTAGTTTTTGTATCTTGCGAATATTTTTGTGTGCTTGTGCCCTTGTCTTGATTTCTGTCTTTGATCCTTTTTTTATCTCTTGATATCTGTCTGTGTCACTCCCAGTACGTCTCTTGTGTTCAAAGGTGCTTGTCTCATTCTGCCTATGATCATCCAGATTCAAGCATATATGTATACTGATGTTTGCAAACTAAACAAGTTTTGATGTTGACTGCAGGCTCAGGAACAAGGATGGCCGCCAGAGAGAACAAGTCGATTCTGTGCCAAGGAAGCTCTGCAAAACCCCGTATCCATACTGACACAGACTGTAGCAAAGCAGGTAAAGCTAAACTGTTATATAAATGTAACTTGTAATATTGGTCTATTTTCTTGGATTCACTTGATGTAATGTAATCATGTTAACTGTAGGTGCTCTCTCTGTTTGGAGAGCCAATATTTAGGGTATTTGGATCGAATAGGAGTGTTGTGGCTTCTCAATGTTACCCAAGGCTAAGCATCAGTGTTATGTATATATAATTACAACTGCGAACTCTCTCCCTTGCATCCTTATAATTTTCTAAATTTCCATGGCATAATAAAGATCGCTGACCGACCATCTGATGAAGAATAAGAATTCCAATTTAATCATTCTCTTAATGAGATGTGCCTCAATTGTTGGTGCCACCCAGCAGACACAGAGAACTTTGTGTTTTATTCAGTCGTGTCGGAGTGGTTGGTTTCCATTATGCTGTGCTGCCCGCTAATGTTTGAAGATGCCATGAATGTGAACTTCAACTTTCATGCATATGTCTATATATTTCTCTAGGAAGAGTTTGATGATGATGACGAGTGGAATCCTTGCAAGGCTGCTGGAGTCTGTTAAACACTTCCTTTGTAATTAGAACATTAAACTTTACCTTTTTGCAGGAAGCAGTGGTAGTACTAGTACTATTGAATTTGTATTAAAACTACCATGACGTAATAGTCACCATGACCAGCAATCTAGCACCCAGATAAACTTCTATTACTGAAGTCAGAGGATAGTCTTACCAAAAGGCATAACTGCTGCATCTCGGTATCGCCAGTCAGGGCTTTTGATGTGTTCTGTGACAAAGGGTAAGATGTATTGCACAATGTCGTCCTCACAGCAAGAAGCCATCAACATCAGACAGACTCCAGCAGCCTTGCAAGGATTCCACTCGTCTTCATCATAAAACTTTCCTTAAATATAGGTAATTATTTGCCATATGGGTGTGTTTTTGTAATGCGATTGCTGAAGCAACAGTTGATACATTTAATTGAATCAAAGACCTCAGGCATGTATGTCATACTTGCCTGAGGTCATTGATTCTATTTCTACAATACTGAGATTTCTTTCTACAACATTCTGATATTTATGTTACTTACATAATATAAAGACCAAAATACCAATCCTACTAAAATGCAAATCAGTAAGTACATATCCAATGCATTTGACAGTGATCATGTGATCTCATTTCAGTGGCTATTCCTGTTGTAGTATAGCTTATTACCACACCCTTAAGGAAATCTAGCACTTGTTTATTTGATCTTGAAAAAATCATCCCAAATCAAGCAGTTACTTTGTTTCTTGTGAAATGTATATTCCCATGCCTAATGCACATGTGTAGAGAACACACAATGAGTAGGAATCTTGATTGGGCGCTATATAAATTGTGCTTGATTGAATGGAACTTTGCAAGAAGGGCTACATCAAATACAGTTGTAGTGTATTATACTTGTTTACAGCTAAGTCAGCTAAATGATGCCACGTACCCAGTAGACAGAAATTTTGAAGAGATTTTCTTCTGTGTTCTGAACGTTCGTTCATCCTCTTTGCGTGTAGGTGAAATTGTTGACCAAATATAACGAGGCTCAAGCAAATGTAGAGGAACGTTAGTGTATCTTATGTTATCTCCCAACAGAGCTGCGTTCATTACTTCTGATCAACTGCGTTTTATAAGTCACTCCCAACCCCTCCTGAGTAGATCTGTTGAAAGGGCACTATATAAATTCTCTGAACGAATAAATGAATGAATGTTGGTCATTTTTATTCTTTTGATCTTTCATGTTTTGTAATTTAATAATTTTGTATTCCTGATGTAAATGATTTTCACTTTATTCTTGTCTCTCAAAAGAAATGTAAAATTGTTGTTTTCTGTAAAGCTTTTGTTGTGTGTGTCCTAAAAAGGCAGAAGTTAACTTTCACAATTTATTAAACTTGACTTGAATTTTCTGTTCTTTGTGTGTCAGTCCGTTGGACAATTGCGATACGGACTCCAGGCCTTGCCGATTCTTAGCCCGGGTGCAGCAATGAGTCTGACACAGAATCGCTGTCAACCTGACTTTGATGATTCAAACTTCAACAGCAACAACAACACCTGGCAATGTAGGAGATGTCAGACAATGAATGGTTCAACAGCAGCGAGGTGTTCAACATGCCAAGACTTTCGATTCCCATATGGTGAGTTTCTTAAATGAATAATTTGCTAGTGGGTCATTCCATCTCAATTCAACAAATTTTTCAGAAAGTTCCAGGTCGACCATCTTGGATTTCAATGAAAATTTCACAGAATGTTTATTATGGTATTAGAGGAAGGTATGCAAAATTTTAGAGCAATATCTGAAAAGATTTTGAAGATATTGAGTTTCAAAGAGGTATGGAGTGACCTCGTTTTTGACGTTTTGGAATTCGCATCGAAATTTGTAGTGACTTTCAGAAGCTCATAACTTCATTAATATCGCGGATAATACTATGAAATTTTCAGGATATTTAGTCTTTGTTGTTTAGATGAAATGCTGAAGAAAAGAATGATCAGTGTTGAAAACTGTGATATTATGACCCATCTGAAAATGGCAAAAAAAATTCGTGCATGTCTGATGATCATACTTTGCAGCCCTGCCATGACCAAACTGATGCTGTATTAAAGAATGTTTTAACAACCCATAATGCTAATATACTTTCTCTACAAAAGGATGCAGAAATTTTGTATTTCTGATGCATGTCTGCTACCATAATTATGGCCTTCCAAAAACGGAAAATTGTATTCTGAAGACAATTTTCAAAGCCAAAGATCATCATGTTTGATAGGTCATGAAGAAATGCAACTTGCATCATTGGAAAGAGCAGCTCAGAGACTGTAAGTTCACCAAAAATGGTGATGGTGTCTCTTCTTGTTCATGCTATACCTTTATATCAGACGTGGCAGTGTTTCATGCATTCGCGAGTTTATAATGGGGTCAATTTCATTGCATTATATTGAGAAATAATCTCTGTAATGAGTCAGTTTACTTAGATTTCAATCTCTTCATCTTCCTCAGTTCTTGAAATTATTTGGTAGATATCTACCAGAGACTCCAGAGTGAGTCATACGATAAAATATTACAATAGGCTTATTAGTCCTAGTGTAGACCTACCTATTTCTATTTATTATTCAAGAAGCAGCATACTTGATACCATAGAATACTGAGCACCTTGTAGAACACATGCTTAGATTATTAGGCCCTATTATAATAGCACTTTTAGTCAGCGTTTTATCCTAGAGATTTTAGCGTAGAAAATAAGCATATAGCCTTATAGGCCTACGGCCTACTTTTATTTTAGGCTATATGAGATCATCCATATTATAATAGAGTATTATATCATAGACCTCCAATAGTTCAATACTATAAGAGATTTCATTAAGAGTAAAAAGTCATATCAATCAATCATTTTGTGTTCAATTTTGTGCTTTGAAACATGTTTTTTAAACTGCACATGAGTTGTGATCAAAGTACAGACCACAACAATTAGGCCTACTGCATTTCCAATTCTCTTCTCGAATCTTATTCTTATTTTTACCAGTCGTTTGGGTCCTTTTTTCATTGTTTTTTGCCTTTTCTGTTTGATTATTGTTTTAATTGCTGCGTGGGCTTCTCTCTGCTCTTGTTCTTGTTTTTGGTTTTCTGGCTGGCTTTTTCTTCAGCCTCTTTCAGTTGAGACTGATGTGCTTCTTTAGATGCTTGTACAAAATATTTGTCTGAAGTGTTGCATGCATGCTAGTTTTTGGAGAAACAGATGGATAATGCAGAATATCATTGTCTCCATCATCTGGATTTGATACATTATTGAAAGGAAATGTTGGTGGCTTTGAAACAGGTGGTGTCTGGGTAAAAACTGATTCAACTACTTCATCAGTTGGGCCATTGACAACAACATTACTGGTTGTCATCATCTTCAATCCTTTCCAACTTTTATACATTAGATCCAGGGCTATATCAAACCCCCTCTCATAGCAATATTGGAAGCATTCCAGCTGTTCTTGTTTAACACACTCTCCATAATTGCAAGTGCATTTGTTCTGAAGTCTTGGCAAATTCCATAGGCCTTAAAACCAGATTTAATGTTGGACTCTGTCATGGCTGTTTCCCAGGCCTTTTTGAAGAGACCCATGAAGTTGGTTACAACTTCTGGAAAGTTTGGCATCATTTCCTGTGATTCGCTGTTATAAAACTCCTTGCAATGTTTGAGCATGGTTAGATCATGCAACCGAAGCTTGTGTGAGCTGACAATTTCAATTTGGTTTTCAATGGCAGTTTCGATTAGTTCAATAAAGTTGTGTGAATTGTGGCCATTGAGGATCAGAACTTGCGGCTGGTCCTTTGCAATATTTTTCAGGAATGTATAAAGTTCCCTTTAGGCCTATAAATAAATTTATATAAAGTAGGTAATCATAATAGCTAGGCCTATGCTTTTAGACCTAGGCCTAGGAAGTGCAGGCCTAATTAAGAAATTGGTCCTAAGCAATATGGTAAGCAGCATAGCATGTCTGACTCAGTTCGGGCCACTCTTGTTTCAATTCTGACCATTGGCTGGAATTTGATTGAGGCATTGCTGGAAATTGGTCATATCGCACAGCCAGTAGCAAACTAAATATACAGACCGTAGACAACACTAACCAGCAAAGTGTGCATTGAAATATCTATTCATTAGTACTGTTTTCAGATAAAATATAATATTATAACAGTACTTTGTGTATGATTTACCAACCATATAGTGACATTTTTTAAAATTGTGAAAAATCTTCTAAGAATTTGTGAGGTTTTAGGTAAATACTTACTTCATAGCTGTCACTCCCAGAGACAAACTCTTAAGTAAGTGATTTGTTGATGGTCGCGTTCATACTTGTTCAGAAAATAACTGTGTTCCAAAATTTTGATGCTAAATAAATTAATGTTACTGCGAAACGAAAAGGTGGCTGGAATTAAGGAACCGGCTGGAGTAAGGTCAACTGACCAGTATTTCTATGGAATTATATTTGGGGGGGCCCGATAGTGCATTGGATAACATCTGGCACAGAGAGCGAGAGGTACCGAGTTCGAGCCCCCGTTGGGCGGATATGCTTTGTAGGCTGCTATTTGCGCCGTTTGTATTGGAGGCTGTCTGTTCTGTTAGTAGTTAACTAGTTAAGATTTCAATTGCATAACATGCAAATGTACCGCACAGTGCGTTTGTCAGGCGCTTCAATAAAGGAAAAGATTATTATTATTATTATTATCTTGCAGGAATTGTGCCACCAGACTCCTGGAGTGACAATGATTATGAAGATGGACTGTTTATGATGTCACGAATTGATCCGGTCTTCGTAATGATTAAGACAATCTTGGCAGGAGGATTTGTGCCATCAATAGATGGTGTCTCGTGTGGGGTTATATCTCCACAGCAGCCACTTCCCTGCAAAGTTATCAGAGTAAGTGATTAGAATTTATCTCATAAAATGTTACTGTTGATTGCACAGATCTTTTATGAATTCATTCATTCATTCTGAGCATTTATATAAGTAAGTAAGTATATCCTTTATTGCACCAATTGCTAACCCACATTTTGGTTTACATTCTACAGTGGCCTATGATCTCGAATGTTACATTTAATTTTCTATTGTATATCACCCTTTCAGGAACCTACTCAGGAACGCTCCCAGTTCAGCCACAACTAAAGAAAACAGATTTGAATTACTTGTGAAACCATGATGGGTGGACCACAAGTAAAGAACGTTGCTTAAGTGAGAGGTCATTCCAGATGGAAGGGCTCACAACCAAAAAATTTCTCTTAGACACAGGCAACATATCACACGCCTTGTATCAAAAACATATTAGAAGAAAGATTTGTTTAATTGACCATCGGTACTTTGTCTTCGATGCTTGAGCTGTTGTCAGCTTAGTACATTTGCACGAGGCAAAATATGAAGCAAACACTGTCCAACTAATAATATGGGTTGTGGGAGAAAATCTTCCCCAGAAAGTACATTTGCCTTAAGTAGCTCATGGTTATTCTCTCAGTTTTTTTAGATGAAATATCTATCAACTCATGTAAAATTGTTGCTAATTTTACTATAAAAGTAATAGGTAAAAAGTATTCTTTGAGTATTGTGATTTCAAGTCACCATGACTGTTACATTGCAACAGATCAACACACATTATTTTTTTATGAGCATACACATTGCTAAAGATGAACACACTTGAGCTTTTATAAACATGCATACAGTTTGACTTTGTTTATCATGAAGTTTGTTGAACGTTTCATAGGCAGCACTCGCCCAAACTAGAACTTGCACAATTCAGCATGTAAACGGCTGTGGTCAGTCCGTCTTTTGAGAGCAGCTTGTTCTTGTTGCAGGTTCAGGCGGTTCAGAATCTAGCGCAGTTCCAGCTGTACACAGTACAAAAACAGCTGATGATGAACCAAAGCCCGCCAATTGCTGTTAACGAGGAGCTACTGTGGCATGGCACATCGCATGCAGGAATGCTGGGCATCGTCCGAACTAACTTTAATAGAAGTTTTGCTGGTACCAACGGTGAGCACTAGCAAACACTTAACTCTGCAGTTGTATGAAATGGGACATTATAGGGGTTCACTGTGGTGTTTAAGGTCACTTTTGACCAGTTTTTAATCAGTTACAACAGTACACAGATGATACTCGGCTCCATATTGTTCTGCGATGCACTGTTCACTCTGGCATACTAAAACTTGGAGAATGCCTCTCATTTATGTATGCATGACGAGATCAATTTTGTTCGGTTCATGCCAACACCTGTGTTCTTTCCCTTTGCTTTCTAACATTGACCTCACAGACACTGCTGTGCCACTATCAGATGTTGTTAAGATGGGGTAACCCGGGACAGTATACGGCTCACATTCCGACCACACATAACTAACTAAAGTTGTAACTTTTGTTTCTATCAAATCAGGGCAATACATCACATCAGACCGGCTCTGACTAAGAATATTGTCTCTCAAGCAATTTTGAGTTAAGCTTTTTTTGAATAACTGAATGATGCTGATAAACAATTAACTTACCATTGAGGGAAATTCTACCCCAGAGTATCTCAGGCATTGCACATGACTAAGAAATTATTTTTGTGTCTATGATATGGTTTTCCAGGTAGAAGAAGTCTAAGAAGCTATTTCTAATATAGTAGGACAATTGGATGACCTTCATTTTCAATGTGATTTGACCTCTATTGTCAAATATTAATATCTTGTTAATATATTAATATATTTATCAGTAAAGGATAAAGAGAAGATCTAAGTACAAGATAGGTTCATCTGGGTTGTGAAAATACAACAGAGTTATGATCAACCTCGTATGACCCTTGCATCACCTTGTAGTTCAAGGTCACTTGGCCTGTTGCCATTATCTTTTGATTTTGCAAGAACTACAAATGTTAGCATTTTTATTTTTTATTTTTTTTCATTTATTGAAACCTTTGTAAACCAATATACAAACATAGACACAGCAAACCAATATATGCAAACAATAAATAGACAAACATAGACTCGGCAACGAAAATTTGAACAAATCATTGGAACTCGGGCAACAACGGGCCCCAGAAGGGATAACAATCCCGCTAAGAGGAGGGACCCCAATTACGAAACAGTAAATATGGACAGAATGGATAACTTAAAGTGTCTCAGAACAGAGTACAAAACTGAAACTTGCAAAGGGAACAATATAAGTTCAAAACATATAATTCTTAACTGCAATTCTTAGCAATTCTTAACTACTAGACTTTACTACTACTTAACTACTGACAACTATTTAACCCAATAGAGTGTTTAATTTACTTCTCATTAATTAAGTATGATCGCAGTATTTTTTTAAATATTTGTAAATTTGGTGCCTGATTAATATTTAGAGGAAGCGAGTTCCAGATTGCGGGACCCATAAATCTGATAGAGAATCTACCAGAGTTAGAATGTGCCTGTATGCTACAATACGATCTAGAGTTTCTAGTATAATATGGATGTACATCGGAGCCTTGTTGGAAAAAAACATCGGTAAACGTTCGGTAGGAGGTTGTAGTCAAAGCGATAGAAGAAATCACAAATCTGATGTGTTTTTCATATCTTTTTATGCTCTTGGATGTTGCAGAATCTATAATGTATAACTAAAACAGAGTTATAAGCAACATCATATGGTGATTTTGTAGTTCAGGGTCACTTAACCTGTAACGTTTAACCTTTGGTTCTCATGAACGACAAGTACTAGAATGGTTTCGTGTTTATTTTATGGATTTCGGGGCTGCCAAATCAAAAAACTGTACACTCAACATTGTACAATCATTGCATGATCTTGTGTTTCAATGTCACTTGACCCGGGTTGGTTGACCTTCGTTTCTCGGGAATTGCAAGTGGTAGCAACGTGGTTGACCTTCGTTTTTCGGGAATTGCAAGCAGTAGAATTGTGATTTTGTTTTAGTGGTGGCATTAAATCACTTTCCTAAAAATGAAATTAGTGATTATGCAGCATGATTCACAGTGAAATAAGTACAGCAAACTTTCTACTAGTATGCCAAGGTCATTTGAACTGTTAGAGACCAATTGACCTGTTACTTGATATTATTGATTATTGAATGTAATTATCGCACAGTGGCAAGCATGTGTCTTCTGTCTTCTTTCCCGAAAAATCCTTTACTAGACACCGAAATCACCATTGTAAGACTTGTGACTATAAAATATATAACAGGTCTCTTGTAACGTCACAGTGAGTGACATAACATGATCTTTAAAATATAGGAGGGATCTGCACAGGGTCAGAAATGGACTTTTAGCATTCCTTGCATTTGAAAACCTTAGTATGGACACTGAGATCTCTCTTTAAAGACTTCTGGTTGTGGAGATATAAACAGTTTCAAAAGTGTTATGGAAGAAGTAACTGCCAAAGGGTTTCACAAAGATCTCGCTGGTAACTTGGGCAAGACCTAGCTGACACTCATACCAGGGAGGCAATCCCTTCTAGTTATACCATATGTTGCCAGACAGGGAGCCAGTACAAAACTTCCAGCATGTAGCTAGAGACCTAACCAAATTTTGGGATTCGCCCAGTGAGACATGCTGCAGCGCACAATACCTGGGTATTACAATAAGAAATTAATCTTCAAATGAAAGTTTTGTTTCATTGTATTCAGGCACAAGGTTTGGTCGGGGCTGCTACTTTAGCAAATCGGCAGTGTATTCGGCTGATGACAGATTTGCTACTCCAACTCAGCTGAAGAAATATCAAACTCTGATTTTAGCGAAGATTCTCCTCGGCAACGTTGTTTTGGGGAAGAAAGGTATGAACCAGCCTCCGAAAAACTACCATTCTGCAGTGGACGATGTCCATCAGCCAACAAAGTTTGTTATCTTTCGGGACACTCAGATGCTGCCAACCTATGTAGTCACAATTCTAAAGAAGTAGGTTATAATTATCAGTGACGAAACTTTTGCAGCCTGACCATGATAATTCCATCTGACCCTAAATGGACTGGTAAATTGCTTTGCACCAAACACAGTAAAAAAAACATTTGGAAGCTTGATAAAAGATTTGGAACAGTGTATATACGTTAACTATTGTTGTTTATTACAGTGACTTCATTTGTTATTGAATACTGAATTAACATTTGTTTTTGTTGATCTGTGTTGTTAATGTTAGTTAATTCCTTGTGAAATACTAAAATATTGAACTGTGTTAAATCCTGTCTTCTGAAGTATAGTCCAGATACCTTTTTTTCAACTTGTTCCCAACAGTGGCCTAAATCAGTGCTTCCCAAAGTGCCAATCCGTGCTGTTCCACTAAGTGAGTCAAGAAACTGGTCAAATTGTCTCGGAATCAAGAAATGGCTATTAGCCTATATTTTTAAAAGTCATAACCAAAAAAACACTTTTTGGCCAGCATTTACAGTGCAATGAGAGTCATAGAATTGGCTAAACATGCATTTAAATCAATTTTAATACATTTTGAGGAATTTAGGTGATCGAAAAAGAAAGAGAAATAATAAATTTGGCACTGGTCCTCCTGCAGTTGGAAAATTCCTGCCCGTCCATGACGCTGGAAAGTTTGGGAAGCACTGGCCTAAATGATTTAAAGTTAACACACAGCACTTTTTACCTGTCCTATCAGATTTCAGCTACACTTCCTTGATCTATCGAGATATCAGCTACACTTCCGTGACATATAAGATTACAGCTGTTCTTCTCCAACAGATTTCAGTTTTTACTATGGTTTCAATTGACATCCTGTGCATTATTTATGTATCTGGGCTTCTATAGAGCACATTTTAAGAACCTCTCAAAAGTGCAGTGAACATGGTTGTCTACTGGATTTAAACAGGTGCATCTTAACACACATGATGAGAATGCTAGTTTTTTTGGGGGCCAAGTTAAGAGCAATAGTATGAATGTCATAAGTTGTCCAAACGTTTGGTAAACAGAAGATGGCCCACAAATTTCAAGATATTATGTGCAATGAGTAAAGTATTTACCTATATTCGTATTTCTAAAGCATTACCCTAAGGCAGGGGTTGTAAAACTGGTATGCGTACCCCTGGGTGTCGCTAAGGGGTACGCAAAAAATTTAAAAAAATTTAAATATTCTATAAGTTTATGGACTTCGTGTCCATCTTTCTTTCATTAGCTATTCTACGTCCACCGTTCGCTTATTTTTCTGTACACTTCTGTGAGTTTATGCCATCGGATGTAGTGTTGCCGGCTGATTTTTCAGTCCAGGATATGGTGTTGTGGTGGATTGAAGAACCAATTCAAGAAAGACATGTGTGATTTTTGGCTGAAACGAAGAGCTGAATATGGATTAATTTCTGACCAAGCTTTAAAATGTTTGATTCCTTTCAGCACGTCTATCTTAGATCATATTGTACCCCAGTCGCTCCTCCCTTCAGTCCTCGGCCTGCGGTTACTTGGATGTCTTGAGGTACATACTTCTACGGCCCAGTCTAGGACTTTTGTTATTGTGGGTCCTACTAGTTGGAACCGATTGCCTCAGGACTGACCTATTTCTTTTCACCAATTCCGCAAGCACCTGAAAATCTCTCTTTACCAGTGAAGACACTGACCCGGGTCGGGAGCGCCGCTGTTTTTGAGTGGCGCTATATAAATATTCGATTATGATTACGATTGTTGGGGAACTGAGAACATGCGGGATATAGGTCCAGACCTGGAATACAATATTGCATAGCAAATCCTAACATGCCAAAGATTTTAAGTGTTCAGAAGACTAGTCTGTGTTATAACCACTGCAAGTTAACTTGTGATTCTTAGTTGCTTATCTCTCTGAGCTTCCTCTTAAACACTTTAACGACAAGAGTGTACTAAAAGTGTTAAAAGATGTGACAGTGTCCACTGATACAGTTCTATTATCTTGGCCATAACACAGCTCCAGCACCAAAAATATCTGCCCCATTGATCATTTTGTATTCATAAGTAATTTATACCTATGTCATTGAGCTGCCTTTTCTTATGTTAATTCAAAGAACCTCTCCTATGGTACTGTATCTTTTCCACTGATACTTTTTTAGGCTTCAATTAGGTCTCATCTGCTCCTCTTATCAACATTTCTTCATCAGCTTAAATCTTGGTAATTCCATATCATTTTGTAGGACTTTTCTTTTTGCACTTTCGCTGATTGTTAATTGTCACTTACGTGTAGATGCATTATTCCAACTGTTGCCAAACCAGTGATTTGTACAACAAAAGAAGGCAGCGACAGGAGATTTGTTGATGAGAGATGGCAGAGACAAGTTTATTGTAGAGGGAAGTGAGAAGGGTTTCAGTTGAGTGCCGCTTGGTAAAACCAGACTGGTGTGGGTTAAGGAGTGAGTTTGAAGTCAGGTAGTCATTTATCTGAGACAGGACTATGCGCTCAGTTAGTTTAGAGATGAATGACAGGTTGGAAACAGGTCGGTAGTTAGAAAGGTTTTCTTGGTCAAGGGATGGTTTCTTGAGAAGTGGAGTGACTAAAGAATGTTTGAAGAGGAGGGGGAAATTTCCAGTAGATAGGGAGATGTTGATTATTTTGGTAATTATGGGAACATGCTACTCGTAAGCTTAAAGTTTTAACAGTGAGAGTTAATCGATAGAAATTTTAATTCTTTGATACGGTGATACAATTGTTGACCCTTATGTTTTGGGCAGTGGCTGAAGCACATATATATTGGATGATAATTATGGGATGTTTCAATCCTCTCAGACGCATCTATTAACCTTGACTTTCCTGACCTCGACATTCAACGAGAGATTGCACATCTTTCGTTAATCGTAATCGAGTATTTATATTTCTGGTGACAGAAATGGGGTGGCTGAGGAGAATCACGGGGAGAAGCAGGAGGGACAAAATAAGGAATGATCAAACAAGAAAAGACTTGGGAGCGGAGGAGACAGTTACGGAAGCCCATAGGGGACATTTTATTATTTTTATTTATCTAGTGCGCACTAGATAGTATCTAGTGCGCACTAGATACTATCTAGTGCGCACTAGATATTATCTAGTGCGCACTAGATATCTCTAGTGCGCACTAGATAGTATCTAGTGCGCACTAGATACTATCTAGTGCGCACTAGATAATTATCTAGTGCGCACTAGATATTATCTAGTGCGCACTAGATAATTATCTAGTGCGCACTAGATAATTATCTAGTGCGCACTAGATAAAATCTATGGTAGAGAATATTAGTTCTATTTATAGCTGCTAGCTACATGGGCATGCCTGCGATCCATGTAAACAAACAGACGTTGTAGCCCCTAAAATTGTCAGTTCGTCCTTTCAATTGCAATGAATTTCTATTAATATCAGGGTTTAATTTAAAATAAAGTGATGACACGAAATATACTTACGATTACGTTTGATGGAATGTAAAAAAACTGTACATTTGAGCCGATTATGAGTTTCTTAAGCCGGATAAAGAGAATGTAGGCTACGTGATACCAATTCAGCTTGTCGGCTTTAACTTGCCGTAACATTTCATGTCTACGACGTATAAGTAATTTTATATTATTTTCGTAGGCATGTAGCCTATACGGACATTTCTATAGCGTCTTCACAATTACTTGTCAAAGGTATAGGCCAGTGGCAAATGTATAGCATCGGGGGCTGAAGGATTATACACGATCTTTGGGCACGCTGTAGGCCCTATTTTGAAATACATCGAGATCACGCAAGGTCTATGTTATGTTTACGTTTTAACTCTGAACAGCTTTCGAGAGTTCGACCGCTTTCTAGAAAACTATTATCCAGAAATCGGGCTTTTGTGTATTTTCAGCGTTTTCGGGGATTCGGGTTGACCCTGCTGCGCAGACGCGGGACGGTACCAGGTTTTGTAATGACAACACTAACCCTAACCCTGACCCTAATCGACCCGCAAGACTCCAGTAAGCTTACGCACTATAATCCTTCAGCCCCCGATACTATAAGCTTGCCGGTATAGTTCACAGGCCTTTCACTTTGATTAGGACTTCATTCTTAAGTGTAATGATTACAAACAGCTATACTGTAACAGCGTGGCTATAAAATGGTCTCGTACAATTTGGCTGATTATGTTCAACAGGTAAAAACTTAGTGGGATAAAAAGTCTGGGTTTAGGTAGTAGAGCTGAGCAGTACTTGAACTAGTCCTGAGATTGCTATGAAGGTATACGAAGTGCTTCCGACATTTTTCTTAGCCTTTGCATATGAAGGTGGGTTGCTACTAGTGCAATGTCTGACAACAGTCGATACTAATACCATCTTAGATTCCAACTGGCAGAGTTAGGTCAGTGTACTCATTACAGCTGAGTTGGCTAAGAGTCACAAGTGGACCAAATAATTCCAGAACATACCGCTACACCACCGGTCCACTGCATCCTATCAAATTTCAGTCGTGATGGGGATTTGAACCTCGACCTAACGATTGACAATCCAGTAGGCTAACCACTAGATGACTGTATTCTACTGACAGAGAATTTCTGTATTTTGAGTCTGGCCACTAGTATCGACTGCTGTCAGAGTATTCAAGCAGTGCTCATGCAAATCTAAAATATCTGGGCATGAGTTTTTAAAATAGCAATAATTGTCTGAACCTTTCATTAAGAAAATCAAATTACATGTACAGTGCAACAGTGTTGGAAACAAAGCTTTGTTACAACAATTGCTCTAATTGGAGAAAAATAGGCAAACTATATAATGACATTACACATGTACTTTTAAGATTTATTTACATTTAAAATTTATCAAGTCACATTACTGTAATATTCTTCTGTCCTTTAAAGTTAACATGCAATGAATTAACTATTCCATAAATTTACAAATAATTACAGTTTTACATTAGAGTAACGTGATACATTATAAATAAATGAATAACCAAACAAGCATCTGACTTTACTGTAATATTCTTTTGTTCTGTTCAAGTTAACACGTAATGAATTAGCTATTCCACGATATACAAATTATTACAGTTTTACATTAGAGTTAAGTGCTTTGGTAGGAACAGTGTGATACATTATAAATAAATGAATAACCAAACGGGCATTACTGTTCTTTGCAAATGTCAGTTTTTTATACAGAAAGAAGAAATTTTCATAAAAACTTTGAACTTGGGATAGAATATTTAAGAGTTACAGCGAGTAGCAGATAACGGACACTTAAAATTACAGTTTACCCACTACTGACCAACAGCTTTGACACTGTACTGATGTAATGTAATGTGTGACGGCCGCGGATTGTCTGTTCAGTCTTTGCTCAGTCTGCTCAGCCTCCCCCTCTGCTCAGTCTTTGCTCAGTCTGCTCAGCCTCCCCTTTGCTCAGTCTTTGCTCAGGCTGCTTGGATATATATATAGGGGGTGTCCCTGTGTAGAGAGCTTCTTCTTGTGATGGTTCGTCGATGGGTTTGCACGCTGATAACGACTTTGAAGTGACAATACATCGTGTTAAAACCTATATAGTGACGTGTTGGTGATTCTTGACTTTGGCGACCGATCGATTGAGGGCGTGTAAACCTTCGAAACACTCCGAAGGCCGCATTAACGCTTCTATAGCGACACGCGGACTGCTGCTTCGAGTAGGCCTGACCTCTCCTTCCTGCTTCCCGGAGAGACCCAGGAGAAGGGGATTTTTCGCTACAGTAGCAAGACATTTATAAAGCGCCACTTAATCGTAATCGTATCGTAATCTTCAAATTTATAAAGCGCCACTCGAAAGCCAAGCGCAGGGCACCAGCTTATTCACGAGCACTTAAGAGTTTCTCAGAGGCGCTCAACACGTGGCCATCAAACAGCTGAAAAAGTGCATCTTTATTATAAGAGTCTAGAAAAACCCTTATAGCCGCCCAATATTACATGTAACTAGGGCAGCTTTATTATTATGAAATTTTTTTTTCTGAATTTAACTTGTTGTGCCTATGGTCTCACGTAGGCGGCTACAGTTCCGCGATCTTAAAACGCGCTAGATGCCGCAGACTAATACTAATACCACGAGGCTTACACAATACAATACAAGTGCATTAGCCTAATTATTTTGATATTGCCCTTCTTCCAAAGTTCAGAAATGCACACGCCTCGATGGCGCTGATGCAATTATATTGCAGAGCAATTGTGCGCAAAGGACTTGCTCACGGTTAGACCTGGGAGTCACTTTGGTCAGCCAATATGACCCCACTTGACCCTAAAGTGACTTGAGGTCGACTTGAAGTCGACAACTTGGAGTCAAAACGACTTGACCCGACTTGGCAGAAAAACAACCAACTTCCGACTTAAAGTCGACTTTTGACATGGTAATTACGATTACGTACGGCTAATAATACAAAATGGCATGCCAATTTGCCTGGCAAGCATTATAATTTCTTATACTAATGAGCAATGAGATCTCAACACCTGATGACTAAAATTGTTCACTAGGCCTATTTTAAGCTGTTTGTGTTTGTGCTTGAACAGGTCTGTAATGCTCTAATGGGTTAACAATGACACAGTTTAATTCTGTTGTCATAATTATTTGGCCATTAACGTCATTCAAATAGTAATGTGTATCATCCTACAGTACTACAACAGTTACTCACCGACAACTCTATCTACTGTATTAAGACAACTGCATTATTCAAATCGACTATAATCATCAATTTCTAACCTTTCCCGCGCTATTAGCACGTGCTCAGTACAAGCTATATTCAGTGAATGTTTACATAAGACGAGCGCTGACCGCCCGCTCAACTAGATCATGTTTATACATATATACAGGTGTATTGTCATGGCACAACCCTAACACACTATGGGTCTTTAAATCGCTTGTTCACTCTAAAAACACTACAAAGCTGCTTAAATGCTGCCGTGGCCTCACGATCATTAGAGTGGCGAGATAAATTTAGATTTGTTTGTGTTCCAAGTCGGTTTACGTCGACTTGTGTAGAAAACAACTTGAGGTCACTTTTCTGTACAAATTCGACTTGGGGTCAGTTGCGCTAAGCATAAACGACTCGACTCGACTTGGGATGCCCAAGTCGACTTGGGTCAATTTTTTTGGGTCGACTCCCAGGTCTACTCACGGTCCCTACAGTGACCGCCTCGGACGAGGATTGAACCCGTACTCTCCGCGTTACAGGCCGACCGCCCTAATCAATCGGCCACAAGGCCGCCACAATATCTGTGTACTTCATGCCATAAACGAAATAATTTATGTACGGATAAAGTGACTGCATTCTATAAAAGCGCTTCTCCTATCCATTAGCGCTAATTAATTAACAACCGAAGTGTTCATAAATGCCAGCAAACTTGTAAATAATGAACACAGCTCCGTTTTCATTCGCACCACTGCGCCATATTGCATAGATTTTATCTAGTGCGCACTAGAAAATTATCTAGTGCGCACTAGATAATTATCTAGTGCGCACTAGATAACTATCTAGTGCGCACTAGATATTTTCTAGTGCGCACTAGATAATATCTAGTGCGCACTAGATAAATAAAAATAATCAAATGTCCCCTATGGGCTTCCGTAGACAGTGGTGGAGAGAATCAGGAGACGAAGACTTAGATGGTACGGACACGTGAGACGGAGGGTGGGCGAGAGATTACCCAATGCGGCGCTACACGGTCACGTGGAGGGAGAGAGGAGCAGGGGAGGGCAACGGAAGACCTGGATGGACAACATCAAAGAGGACCTACAGAGGAGGGGTACAGACATAACAAAGATCGGCAGCATAGTACGGAATAGAGAACACAGGAGAGGCTCATAAGGACCTCATCGTCGGGAAACTGATGGAAGAGAAATAAGAAGATTTATATAGCGTCACTCAAAACAGGCTCTCCCGACCCGGGCCAGTGTCTTCACTGGTATGCAGAATGCCTCCCGCTTTCATTTCCGAGTTAACCATAACCAGTGGCGTAACGAGGGGGCAGAGGGCGGCCGCCCTCGGGCGCAGCACGGGGGGCAAAATTAGGGGTTTTTGACATTTTTTTATTTTAAAAAAAGACAAATTTTATGTGTTTTTTAAAGAAAAGTAGAGAAATTTAGAGAAACAGACAGATGGGGGGCGCGAAATTGGGGTTTCTGACAATAAGACGACGATTTCGGACACAATAAATATAGACGAAAAAGCAAAAAAAGGCCATCAGAAAATTTTTCGCCGAGTTGGAAAAATTCTTGCCCCCGGGCGCACGAACCCCTAGTTACGCCACTGACCATAACCATTAGCGTGGTCCACGACACATTGGCAAAATTTCATCTTTAGCAGAACTTTGCTCCACAAGTTTAAATCTGTTCTACATCTCCTAAGTAAGATCTAGACCAAATCTGAGGCAGATTGGAGCACTTTTAGAGGTCGCTCAAGGTCGCCGAACATTCTCTTCATAATAGCCTACCGTGGCACAGTGGAAATAATATTATTGTCTGTTAGGGGCCGTCCATAAAGTACGTGACGCTCCGGGGGTTTAAGAAAGTGCGACAGTTTGTGACAGAGGGGAGGGGGAGTCAGGCCATGTGTGACGTCACACATTTATTTTTATTTTTTTATTTATAATTTATTTTTTTAGTAGAATTTCATAGCTTCAAAAATAATTTAGTTTTATGTCAAAATAGCATGAAATGCATATCTCCTGAATGTGTTTTTCACGATTCCTCTCGCTAGGCGTGCTAGTAATAATGCTGCTGCGAAGCCTTGTTTAGGGCCTATGTATTAGCTTTGCTTTCGGAAGTATTATTATTTCTATGTTGTCCGCTGCATAATTATGTCACTGAGCGATAAATTCTGAATTTAATTTTTACATATATAGTAATTATTATAGGCCTAATACAAAATTTTGAGGATTCAGAGGTAATATTTATAATAATTTAATAATTATTATCATGAACTTATAAACAATTATATTACGTCATTCAGAGGATGTTGAGTGGCTAGATGAGGATGAAGTTGATCTGTCTGCAATTATCCTTCCAGGAAACGATGATGGTGAAAGATTGATGCCAGTCGTAACTATGGATGAACACTTCACTTCACCATGGATGGATGATGTCCAGTGAATATTTTTGAATTAAACATAATTCACAGGCCCATAATAAACAGATTCAGTATAGCACAAGAGTGTATCACATAATTTGTGAATCTAGTCTTTTTTAGTCAAATTGTTTTGTTTCCTTTTTATTATTTAATCACTGTACGAAAGTGTGACGTACTTTAGAGGGGGTCCGAGTTTTGTGACAGTTTGTGACAGGGGAGGGGGTAAAATGGTCAAAAATAGCGTGACGTACTTTATGGACGGCCCCCTTATCTACCACTTCATTTGAACTGTTGTGTTAAAATGATGTTTAGAGATGCCAATTTAAGATTATTAACTATTCTTTGATGCAGAATAATAATAATAATAATATAATATCTTTTCTTTAATTTAATGAAGCGCCTGACAAACGCACTGCGCTGTACATTTCCATGTTATGACAATTAAACAATTCACAAGAACACAAATTACAGAAGATAGATCTTAACAACAACTAACAGAACAGACACAGAATGCAAATGTTGGAATTTTTTAATTGCTTTTAAGAACTCTCAACTGTTTTACTTAGATTTATTAGTGCATTTGTGAGGGTTAGGTAATTGAAGAGAATTGACTCATTTGACTGTAAATAGAGTTTTTGACATAGCTCATAAACACAATAATGGTAAAGAGAAGAAGTAGTGCTGAAGTTTGGCTGATAGGGAAGGGTTCCATCTTCCAACAAAAGATCCATCCGACGATCACACTACAAGAACCATAAAGAGATGACAGACTTGCAGTACTAGTCATAGGTGACGGTGAAGAGATATTCCTGGAATTTCCAAAATTTGACTGCGGAACTGGTAACGAACAAGCTGAAGCCTGCCTGAGCACACTGGATGACTGGGATCCTCGGAATCGAGTTTGTTGTGTATAGTCTATGACACCACTGCCAGCAATACTGGCCTGAAGAATGGTGCCCCAGTTTTTATTGAGAATTCAAATTAGCAAGAAATAGCCTGGGTGGCTTGCCGCCAGCATGTCATGGAACTTTGGACATACTGGGGGTCTGCGTTACTATGTTCAGGAGGTACCACCAAAGCTGGCCATACACTGACCAGGTGAAAAATGAAATGGCTGCCGACAACATCTCTGATGCACACACTTCTGCTCTTCGAAGAGAAATGGTGAAATTCTGCAAGGCAGCTCTCAAAGAGAAGACGTTGAGGAATTCTTGAAACTTAGTTTGATCTTCCTGGGTGATCAAAAGGGAGCAAGGGTTTCTTTTCGGGCACCAGGAGCATTTCATTATGCACTTTGTATGGCGAAAGCTTTCTTTAGCATTAAAATATTTCTTTTCCGGCAGCAGTTCTCTGTAACTGCCAAAGAAAAACATAGTGTAATGGGGTTGGCACTTTTTGTGAGCCCCGTTTATGTTTGGTTCTGGCACGAAGCTCCTCTGCCTATAAGGGCAGAACTCAACGACCTACTGCTACTGGAGGAGCTCAGTAAATATCCTAATAGGAGATTGGCAAAGGTTGTCTCGACCGCATTCGAGAGGCTTATCTGGTACCTTTAAGAAATTTTGGTTGGCCCGTCGTTGTTTCACGACAGAATTGGAGTGGATGTGAGAACACTGATGGTGACAAACCTCCATCTCCTACAGTCCATCAATTATGTGAAATGCTTCGATCATCCTCCTGAAGCCCTCAGCTCCCTTGTGTTTGCATCTTCCTTCACAGAGAAAATTAATCTTGTCATTGAGATTCTGCACTTGAATGGAAAAAGAAGGCTCTAGGCTCCCTTGTAAAGGCTCCTAAAGAATGATGCGATGATCACTCCTGTGAACTACCACCACGTGTGATAGTCACAACACATCAGAGTCCGTTCTCAACAACAACTTGTGAGCGACTGCTTTATTCTCGACACTCAACTAACAAGATAATGTGTACATAAAATCGACTCTTCCAATACATTGCGATTGGTTCAAGTGTTCATATCTAAATATAGAGTCCAATCCGTAGAGTCCTACCCATATATTCTAATATAATTTACATACATAAATAAAAGCCAAACTAACACTCCTACTAAAACTTAAATAGGTAAGATCATCATCTATGCATATGACATTACCTCTTTCCCTCTTTTCAAGTTTACAAATTATGCTTTACATCATTTGTAAACTGGTAGGCCTAAACTTAGAAATACTAACTCAAACAAACTATATACAAATATTTATAAACCAAACATCAACTCTTAACTAAACTTAACTATCCATGCATATGTTTCTCATAAATCATATGCATCATCCATTGCAATCAACTTATATTCTAACAAACAATCAGCCACTACATTTAACTGCCCTTTCTTGTATTTGATCTCCAAATCAAACGCTTGCAAGGCCAATCCCCATTGTACCAATTTAGCCGATTTAGACATTGCCATTGTTAAATATGTTAAAGGATTGTGATCCGTATATACAACGATATGCGATCCCAAAACAATCTCCTTTAACTTAGAAGCGCCCATAAAATGGCATAGGCCTCCTTTTCGATAGTTGCCCAATTTTGCTGAGTGGACGTCAACTTCTGACTGATTAAGTAAACTGGTCTCTCATTTCCTTCGCCATCACATTGGGTCAATACAGCTCCAACAGCTGCATCACTACTGTCACAATAAAGACTTACTGCAACACCCAAACGAAAAACACCAAGTACAACATTGGAACACAAACATTGTTTCAAATAATCAAAAGCCTTCTGCTGTTCTTCCGTCCAAATCAAACTTTCTGGTTTATGCTTCCCAGTTACATCTGTTAAAGGTTTTGCAATTTTTGCAAAATCCTGAATAAACTGCCTGTAGTAGTTTAACAACCCTAACAAACGCCTCAACTGTGTCTTCGTTGTTGGTATAGGCATGTCTAACATTGCCTTAACCTTGTCAGGATCCATTTTCTTATGCCCTGATCCTACAATGTGCCCAATGAATTTAATTTCGGGCTTTCCAAATTCACACTTCTTTAAATTTAACGTCAAATCATGTTTTCACATTTGGACAAGAAATAATCTTATGTGTCCCAAATGTTCCTCCCATGACATGGAATGCACAGCCACATCGTCCACATATGGCTCAGTAAATTCCTTAACTGGTTGTAAAACAATATTCACAGCCTTTACAAACGTTTTTTCCAGAATTGATCATTCCGAACGGGACTCTAGTCCATTCAAATAAACCATGGTGTGTGACAAATGCTGTCTTCCACTGATCCGTGTCCATTACTGGACACGTCCAGTACGCACTTCGACAATCAAACACAGAAATTATGTTAGAATTAGCGACCTTCATGAGAACCTCGTCAACTATGGGCATCGGATACTGACATCCGACAGTAAAACTATTAAATTTTATGTACCTATAATCGCAAGCTAATCGAAGCGATCCATCTTTCTTCTTTACGATGACCAAAGGACTTGCCATAGGACTAGTCGAAGGTTTGACGATGCCCATGTTGACCAGGTCGTCAATCTGTCGCTCCACCGCGGATCGATGGATCAGTGGTACACGATAAGCCGAAAACTCCTTCGGTACAAAGTCATCACGTAGATTTATTTCGTGTTCAACTACAGTAGGCCTACACAAACCAGGTTTATCAGAAAAACGATCATGAAATTCAGACAACAAGTCAATCAACTGTTTTTGTTGAACCAAAGACAAATGCTTAATTTGATCATATTCGATTTGCAATGTTTGAAATTCCCCGCAAGTCTTCACTGGCATCTCATAAACCCTACCAAAATCTTCATCTTCCTCCACCACTAAACCACACAGCATTGCCCTGGCCAAATACTTTCGTATTTTGTTAACATGGACGACTCTTTTACTGCCATCACCCATGTCAACCAGGTATGAACTCTTAGATCTTTTCTTCAAGATCACACAAGGTCCATGCCATCGCGACATTAATTTGTTTGTTGAAGTTGGATACAAAACAACAATATTTTCACCCGGTTCAAACGATTTATCCTTAGCATGCTTATTGTATTGGTATGCATATTGCTCTTGTTTCAACTGCGAATGAATACCAGCACTTTTCAAGGCATTCGATAAATTTTCTTTCAACTTCTCCAAATATTTAACAGGTTTATGTCCCATACCTGGAGGCACTTCTAACTTGTTGGACCATGATTCCTTTAATATAGTCAAAGGTGAGTGTAGGACATTATCCCCCCCGGACATTATCCCCGGACATTATCCCCGGACATTATCCCCGGACATTATCCCCCAGGGTAGGACATTATCCCCCCCAGTCTAAGATATAATCGTATAATAAGCATGTATACATGTATATATGTATTTCCGTATATATGTACTTATGTATATATATGTATATGTATATGTGTATATGTATGTATAGGTATGTGCAAGTATATATATATGTATATATATATTATGTTTGTTCATGTATATATGTACTTTATATGTATGTATATGCATGTATATATATATCTATATATATATATATATGTTTATATTTATTTATGTATATATGTTTAAATACATAAATACATGTATATATACATGACTACATATATATATATATATATATACACACGCAAAACGTATATATGTATATATATACGTAAACATACCTATACATACATATGCACATATACATATATGTGTACATATATATACACACACATATATATAAGTACATATGCACGTTAATACATATATACATATACATGTACAATGTACATGTATGTGTATATGTACAATGTACATTGTACATATACACATACATCTATATACATGTATAGTATTTACATACATATATACATATAGATACATACATAATGTATATACATATATATACATACATTTTGTATATATACATAAGCACACACATATAATTATATATATCATATATATATATACATATATATATATCCATATATATATATAGGATAACATATGTACATGTATATATAAATACATATATATACAAACATACGTATACGTTTATATATATATACATACAATGTACATATACATAAATATATACATATACATATATTTACACAGAGGGGGGGATAATGTCCGGGGATAATGTCCTACGCAAAATTGGGGGATAATGTCCGGGAGGATAATGTCCGGGGGAATAATGTCCGGGGGATAATGTCCGGGGATAATGTCCGTTCCCCGTCAAAGGTCCACGGGGCAACCTCCCATATACCAACAGATATGGCGCTATACCATTAGTGGCATTAGGTACTTCTCTCAAAGCCCAAACCGTATACGGCACTAACTTATGCCATTGCCTCGGATTTTCCTGAATCACATGGTGAATCATTTTCTTCAGTGACTGATTCCATCTTTCCACAAGGCCCGACGCCTCAGGATGTCCTGGTGTATTAAACCTAGGGCTACATCCCATGACCCTCAAGAATTCCTGGGTCAACCGTGATGTGAAGTTTGTCCCTTGGTCGCTAGTTATAACCGCAGGCACTCCCACATTCACAAACAATTCCAACAAAGAATCACACACAACCGTAGCTGTTAAACTTTTCAGCAAGTATACTGTAGTGGAAGCGAGGAAAAACGAACGATGAAAACAAACGATGATACGAATGAACATAAACTATATGAATAGAATAGTTATATTGTGTTGATGTAACGTATAAATATAAACCTGAAGACATGTATACTTAGATAGACCGAGTATGGAACTCGAAATGCATGTAACTCGGGGTGTACGCTGACCGCAGACGCCTGCACTCATTGCCTTTAATTTGGTGACCCTATTCAAGCGGAACTCTGTTCCTTCTGGGTCTACCGGTTGTTTCTCAATACCCATGTCAATGTTTCATGTCTGTTTTTTTTATTTTACTGATTTTGGGATTCAATAAACGAAGAATGATGATGGATAGAATAGAGTAGACTTTTACTGTGTCAATACGCATACCAAATAGTAACAGATTCCGTTGAGAAACCTTTTGTATCAATTTCTTTAGGGTTAGTGGTTATTTTTTGATACATTGACCCGTAAAATATGTGGTAATAAATATGACTTAACATTAGGCATAAGTTTAATAAGTTCGACACTTGGTTCTTTTCCTGCATTCTTATCTTAATATTCCATATATTTAAAAATTGCAACAAATGTCTGAAAATCTGTAGAAGTCATGTTGTGTGCTAAATACTCGCAAAATTATTTGAATATAAAATAATTGCTAAATTACGGGCATCCCACCTTATCCTGAAACACTAACAATTAACATCATTAACTAACATAACACCAACTTAGTCACACAAGGAGGTCCCACATCCAGCTGGAACTCCTACGGGCGTAGAGCACCGCTACCATAATGGGGATTTTCCAGTCTTGACCTTCGGAATAATCCTTTAAATCCCGGAGACTTCGCAAGAAGTCCTCCTCCAGAGGAAGTTCCGTAGGCTCCAGGAACTTGGCAAACACCTCAACTGCCATCGACCAGGTTTCAATGCTCCACCACCGGAAAACCTTGCCGTGGCTTTAAGGTAGAAGGAACCTCTCTCGGTTCCACTTTATCCAAGGGCAGGGTACCAGCTCTTCCCACCAGGAGAGGACTTGCGGAAAGCGCGGGCTCCTAGCCACCTCTTGTAACACCACCAGTATTACTGGCACCATCTCCGACAGACGCTGGACTTCCCAACTGGAAGCCTCGAGTTCCGCGTATTCTTTATCTGATAGCGACAGCTTCTTATGAGAATAAAGAAATTCAAAAACGATCTGGATTACACCTCTAAGCTTAAGTCGGGAAGTGCGAATAACTTGTGGCTTGCGACAATGTTCAAAGGCCTCTTCCTCATCATCTGAGTCAGGTTCTCGCAGGACCTCTTCAAGAAGATGGGCATCACGTGGATCCACAATCCTCGTTTCCTGGTTCGGAACATCCTGGACCTCTCGTTGGGTTCTCACGACGTTGCACAGTCTAAGCTGCGAGCAAGGCAATTCAGCGTCATCAGAGGAGTCCGACTGCTCTTCATGACAGGTCAGTTTTACCACGAGACCACTAGAACCCGGCTGTGGTTCCTTCTCTCGCGATGGCTTCAAATTCGAATCCATGCAGGACTAAATTAACCCGTACAATCCTAAAAAAAACAAAAGATTTACTAATTACAATTACATAAAGGACCGTCAAAAGCAAATCAAGACAATTAATCTCTAAATCTAGCAGGTTTTACAATCTTACGCTGAGGTCCAGTGGTTGATCTCCCTCTAAATTTACCAGATCGGACGGCAAATTGTCCTTTGGGAAATGCGACTTGTCCCCCACAAATTTCTTTAATTTGTCCACGTGAACTATCTTAGCCTGTGATTTGGGAGTTTTCCTAATCCGTTACAGAACAGAACTTAAACATTCGTCAATTTGGTGGGGGCCCGATAGTGCATTGGATAACACACTGGCATAGAGAGCGAGGTAGGCCTACCGAGATCGAGTTCCGTAGGCGGACATGCTTTGTAGGCTGCTAATAGCGCCGTGTATTGCAGGCAGTCTGTTCTGTTAGTAGTTAAGATTCCTGTCTTTTGTCAGTTGTGTTCTTGTGAATTGTTTAATTGTCATAACATGTAAATGTACAGAGCAGTGCGTTTGTCAGGCGCTTTATTAAAGAAAAGATATTATTATTATTATTATTATTATTATTATTATTATTATTATTATTATTAAAGTTAATGAATTTTATTAATATTATTATTGTAATTCCTTTAAAATCAGAGTTCTAGGGACCCATTGTACCAAAGCATGCGACAGCGTTGAACCGCTGGACCGTAGCAGAGATTTTTTTGAAACAGGAAGGTTTCTTGTTGATCCTCCGTTGTTCTAGTCAACCATTTGCCGAGTTCCTTGATGAAAGCCAGGTCTTCCTGGTCCAAAGGTCCCATCGTCTCTATCGCGATTGGGGTAAAAATGTATCTTATTTGAAGCTCCTCGTATTTTTTCTTCTTTCTAGTCGTAGCTATTTACGCCGCTCCTCCCGCCGCTACAGCTGTCTCGACCAAGTACGATGGCGCAAATGTGTCTACAATTGTGACATCCCAAATCAGGGAACGCCCGTTGTTCCATGGAATCAGGCTTTGGACTTATTATTATTATTAATATTATTTTAATTTTTATTTATTTTTTTTGCCCCGAGGTATACATGATCCCTCAGGGACTTAGAAACTATCCTAAGGTGTTGTGTCATTCTGGAGTTAGTGGTCCTCGTCCCCGGTGCATTGTGCGAAAGTGCCCCTGAAGGCTACGGCATATTATTATTTTTTTTATGCCCCGATGTATACAGGATCCCTCAGGGACTTAGATATTACAAGCTGATGTAATTTGTCTGGAGATGACCCTACTCGTCGTTGTCCTGGTTGGCGAAAGTGCCTCGGAACGCGATTGCGTTATAGCGTTGTATCGTCAATGAGATGCGTTGATAAAGGAAGGACGTTTCTCGTGGGTCCCCAGTAACCACACTGAGTATTATTATTATTATTATTATTATTATTATTATTAATATTATTATTATTATTATTATTATTATTATTATTATTATTATTATTATTATTATTATTATTATTATTATTATAATAATTATTATTATTATTATTATTATTATTATTATTATTATTATTATTATTATTATTATTATTATTATTATTATTATTATTATTATTAGTCTAGAAGTAAATGATATTTAACATGCATCATATAGGCTAGCGCAGAGAAAGCGCTTTTGTGAGACACTTAAAATCCGCTATATTAATTGTCCTAATACAATGTCATACTACTACTACTACTACTTCGTACATACATACATAACATACATAATATATACATAGATACATTCATACATACACTGGTTAGTCGGATAATTGTGAACCCTGAATCTCGAAAAGAGACACGCCAAACAGTAAAATATTAGTTGGGCAGCATGATGGTCTATACCTTGGTCTATACCTAGGTTCTCTGTCATCGAATTCATAATATAGTAACTATTGTTTAGCATAGATGATACGGCGAAAGAGAGCACTGGCCATCCGCTCTCATAGGCTATGCCTAGGCTAAGAAAATGAAGTCACTAACACTTAACACTCCTGACTGCCTCAGGGCTGACTTCGCTTCGCAGACTGCGCTTCTTCTTCCGCTTCCTCCTCCTGCTCCTCCTTCTGTTTAGCATAGTAGTAGAAGTATCATCATCATCACCCCCATCAATTCCTGACGCCAGCCATTTGTCGGCGACGGGTAAGTATAAATGTTTTCCATTGTCCTGCTACTACTACTACTACTACTACTACTACTACTACTACTACTACTACTACTACTACTACTACTACTACTACTACTACTACTGACTACTACTACTACTACTACTACTACTAGCACGACACTACTACCACTACTACTCACTACCACCACTACCACTACTCACTACCACTACTACTACTACCACTACTACTACTACTACTACTACTACTACTACTACCACTACTACTACTACCACTACTACTACTACTACTACTACTACTACTACTACTACTACTACTACTACTACTACTACTACTACTACTACTACTACTACTACTACTACTACTACTACTACTACTACTACTACTACTACTACTACTACTACTACTACTACTACTACTACTACTACTACTACTGTAAGGAAATTGGGAAGTTCGCTCTGGGGCGCTATAGAAGTCTTTCTTACTCTTGTTCTTGTTCCCTCGTCGCCATTTTGACTTCTACGTCGCCCTGGTTTCGGACTTCATGGACTGCTGTGATGTTCTAGTTGTCAGATACCTCTTCCAATGGTTTGCTAGACCACAGAGGCCTCTCCCTTGCTTCCTCTACTCCGATGTGGGCCAGACAAACAGGCAGAGGCGTCGTCCGGGTATCCAGTTTACTGGCTCCCAGTCCGATCCTCTCCTGCCTCCATCGGTCATAACGAGTGGTGGTTCTCCGAGTGAGGGGTTTCCCTTAGTAATCGGTCCGATTACAGGTGATGCCCTGGTGCACCTGTGGGCCGTATTAATCCGAAACCTGGTCTGCCTTTTACCAGACCTTACTTACTTACTTCGTCCTCACGAACTTAATCTACCATCTCACAGATAAGACACTCTCTTCCTTTTACTGATTATATTATTCTAACAACATCAACAGTTACGCGGTAATTTACCATAATAACAGAATACACTTTATGCAATCATTTTCTCCCTCATTCATTCTACGAAACCAACGTGTGTCTACGAATAGTAGGCAGTTAATCATATTTCAATTTGACTGACTAGAAAGGGTTTAATTACCTTCCCAGGACCAGCAGATACGTATGGCTATGCGTTTGATCACTTCCATCACCAACAGCAGTCGTCACTTGCCCTTGTAGACTCACTGTCCTCCGGTTTTACTAGTTAAGTTACTTTCCACCGTCTTTCCTCACGATTGCTCCATATGGCTTCAGTCTCCATGACTATAAAATATACGACGTACAATTCCGTCTTTCTTTTACCTACGATGCTTCACGAACTCGGACACACGATAATTCGCTTGCTATCGCTTTATGGTATACACTTCGACGGATTCCAGCACCAGTCGAATATTCCACAGACACAAGTAGGCCTATATCGACACATCTCAGATGTAACCCAAACGAATGTTCTCACGGTCGCAATGGTATTCAATCCTCCCCGCCGAAACCTAGGTGAATCGCCGTGTTCACCATTCTCGGTTCTACGTTCGAAGATAATCCAAAGGCACCCTCATTCGCTTTGTTACCTCACTTCCACGGTTCTCGAAGACTGGGGCATGGACCTCCCATCTCCGGGCTTCGCAATATCTAGCAATCTTGACTTCTTCCGGCGCAAGCAACCTTTCGACTGCGACAGTCTGTTTTATACCCACGCTAACCCACTGGGCGTACTAAAGCTGTCGTCATCTCGTTTCTCATTGGTCGCATCAGTTACCTCCTCTTCGTCGATAGCGCTGGTCGTCCATATCCAAGCATTAAATCTACGTATTCTCATGCAACAGGAATAATCCTCTATATGTACCCATCTCTGTTAATGGCGCTAAATAACTCTTGTACGGGAATTATATTTCCTTACACTACTACTACTACTACTACTACTACTACTACTACTACTACTACTACTACTACTACTACTACTACTACTACTACTACTACTACTACTACCACCACCACCTGGTAGGGACTGGGACGGCGTGCAAATGACATGGCGGGTATAGTACGGGTACGGGTATACCCGCGGGTACGGGTCGTTATTTTGAGTACGGGTCGGGTACGGGTACGTGTACCGGTTCTGTGTTACGGGTACGGGTCGGGTAGCAAAAATGCTCTACCCGCAGACCTTTAAGGACTCCCACACTCCTTTCACAGTAACTGCCTCGGACAAGGCTCGAACCCGTATTTTCCCCGTTACAGGCCGAGCGCTCTAACCAATCGTTCACATAATCATATTTTCACAATTACCCCGATACAATCCACAGCGCCAGTGCATTATTTATCTGATAGACAGAATCTAGTCCCAGACAGAATGAAAGAAATTGAACAGTAAAAGTTTTCCGAGTAGAAAGAGGTTGCGTGACGGTTTTAAGCTCAGCCAGAGTAAATATATGGAGGCCATTTAGAAGACGCATTCTTCTTTGAAGAATATAGGTAGCCTCAGATTCTTTCTTCTCCCTCTCAACAAATAAATGTTGACGGTTCTATAAGAATTATCACTTGGCCTTTATAGGTGGATAGGCACACAAGACAGATCATTTGAACTTGCTTGTGCCAGAACATGCTTACCTCTACGCCTTTCCATTATAGGTCTAAATTTATTTCGTGTATTTTTTATCAATTTATATTTTAATATTTGTATTTCATGTGTTATAATTTTGTAGATGACATGAAAGCCTTCGCGGAATTATTGTTACGTTAAAAGCTGTGTTTAGGTAGTCCTATATATACACACACATTTGTCCAATGCGTTTCATTCGACAAAAAACAAAAAATTGCAGCACTTAAACTTAGCCACTTTCTGAAAATAATTATGATACGCTGCAACAGAGCAATTGCAGTCAAAGCAGTGTTTCACGCCTTCACGGCTTGAAAATTAACCGATTGTCTGCCGATGATTGTATTACATGACATAAATGTCTGAACATTTATGTAACGTCGCTATGAACTCTAAAAGGAGGTGCAAGCGGCGACGAGCGCTAAATCTCATAAGTGACTGCTGATGTCAGATACCCTTGTTTGTGAAGAACAAACGTTTAAAAAACGTCTATGGTGCATTCCACCGTCACTGACGTAACATTCATACAGAAATGTTGCATTGGTTTTAATTCCAGCACACTATGATATCGCTGATTAGAAAAAAATTGTAAAGCAAAAAAATGTAGGCCTAACTATGTTGTCCTTCTTAAAAGCCAGCAGAGACTTGGCTGAAAATGTACTTAGTTAGGTTTTAAAACGGTCTTTCTGTGTCGTCACTGACGTAACACGTTTTGACGTTCTAATTTTTGTACTTTATGTAACCATCATATTCTTCTGAAACCTCACTGCAAAAATTGTGTTAAAAATAATAAAAATGAAAACAGGCCTAACAATAATGATGCTGATGATATCAATGTCGATGATGATGATGATGCTTATGCCGATTAGTGATGATGCGAGATGACTTAGGCCTTAAATGTTCCTTATTCATTGCCTTTCTATCTGTTTCCAGCGCTGCTACAAGCATTGTCGAGGTACATAAAATCATGAGAAGAACGAGGTCATGATTGATTCCTGATACCCGTAACAGCTCCTAGCATAATGTTTTGGTGTCCTGAAAGATTGGCGAGAGCTAAGAGTCACGAGATAAAGAATGGTAAGTCGATGATCAGATCAGGATGATGATGATGATGATGATGATAGATAATAAGGTAATAACGCATAGAAAGACTGTGCTATTATTGCCAACAAACCTGTTCTGAGATACGGCTTCATTACGTCATTTTCTATTGTACCGTATTAGTAGTAGTTTCAGTTTAACGACACGGTGTGATATCTTGGAGATCGATTAATCGTAGCCCTCCTTCTTTATCCAGGCTTGGGAGATGGCGCTGTCAGAGTACATTGCAGTGGACAAGGCAGTTACTCTATAGGCTCAAAACCTTTTATTAGGCTGGAGCCGTCGGCGTGCAGTGAGCAGATGTTAGCGGTTCTAGTGTCGATAGGGGAAGGCCAGATAAGATGTCGTTAGTAGATGTACACTTATTATCCTTGGTTACAGCGGAGGGTTTCAAAGGAGGGATAAAAATCGGTGGCAGGATAATTTCCTCCCTCAGATACGCAGATGATATGGTCTTGTACACTGAGTCAGTGACAGAGCTACAAGGATTGATTGATCGGATGGATGAGGTTGGCCGGAAATTTGATGGATAATACAATATTGACAAAACGAAAATGATGGTTATGGATGGGGTTGAATGTCATATTAAAGAGTCCGAGGTGAGCAGTTGGAACAGGTTGATGCATTTGTGTATCTCGGATCTTTAATAACAGACGATGCGCATTGTAATAAGGAAATCAAGGCAAGACTAGGCAAAGGAAAAGATACAATGGCTTGAATGGCATCATTGAAAACATCTGAAAAAGTCATAATATATCGGTGATAAAAGAAAAACAAGAATCATTGAATTGGCCGGTTGCAACATGTGGCTGCGAATGATGGACCATCAAGAAATCTGATGATAAGAGGATAAATGGTTTTGAAAAGAGAGGGCTGAGGCATATACTAAGGGTTTCCTTGACGGTGAGGAGAACAAACGAATGGGAATTAGAACAAATTGGCATAGAACGACAACCATTAAGCACCATCAAAACATGAAACTAGCGAAGACACACCCTGTTGGGGAGATGGGTTGTTAATACTTAATAGTATCTCGAGATCTTCTAGGGCCTAGAGTTCAAATCCCGTCTGTCTCCACTTATAGTAGGATTTACTACCCTAGTAAAGGAAAGCGCTTCATAAGGTTCACAGGCAGGAAGCTCCTTGGAGAAGACCACAGAGGAGGCTATAATTATATTTCCGAATACTCTACACCAGGGTTTCTTAGTGCTATCAAGGGATGCTTGGACGTCCGTGGTATTCCTTTATGGGTCGACAGTGACAAAACACTTGTCAGAATTCGAATCTCCCGCAATAGGTTTATAAATCGACTGCTGTCGTCCGCAGTTCCTCTATTCCAGCTTCAGTATAATTGTTTCTCTGTGTCTGCTGTTCTAGGAATTTACTCAGAAGATCCTCCAGTCCTTCCAGACGCTGTAGAAATTCTCGTTGACTGCATAAGTAAAAAATCAGGTCTTTCTAAAGAATGCGTCAAATGGACTCGTTCATTATCACAACATTTTTGATTAATTCCTAACTCTGTTGAGTCGTCATTATCTAAATTCGTATACTGTGAAGCAGCCATTTTCTGTATTTTCTTAATTGGTTTAATTAACCATAAACTTTTATTGAAATTGGTTGAACAAAGGCTTGACAAGAGATGCAATGATAAACAAGCATGAACAGAGTTCAAAGGGGAGTCCTAGGAGGGGCGACAAGCTCGTCGCTGACAAGGGTCACCCTAAAGTAAAGTAATGCTAATAATGAGGTGGTCGGGAAATACCTGACAACTGACAACTTTTTATTTCCAGAAGCACAATGCATATAACAATTAACAACAATTATGACTATTACATATCGGTACATTGGCCAGGGAACAGGGGTTGACCCAAAAGGGGCACAATTCATGCATCCAATTAGGGTCACCCTTTTTAACAGTAATCAATTATGGCTGGTTAGTCAGTTGAAAGAAAGAAAGATTGAACTCAATAATGTTCTTAACTAAACAGTTCAAAATACCCTTAACATTGCCATTTACTAAGAAGATCTGAATATAATCAACAATTCGATGAAACAGCCGTTTATTGAAGTATGATTAATCCTTTAAGCAACTATTCCACAGCTTCTTAAATTGAGGTGTATTACTATATAAGTCTATAAGTCTCTGTTTTAAAAGACAGGGAACAAAGGACGAGTAATCAAAGAACAAATTTTAATCTTAACTAGTTAACTAACTAATTGACTACAAATATTGAACAAATGTGTTACAGTTATTGTCTGTTTTACAACTCACTAGGCTAACGACGTACAAAAAGTCCTATCGGCTTAGATTGAGTGATATGGCGATAGCTCACTAAGTTATCAACTTATCGCCTTAACATTTGTTTTATATTAATCAACTGAAATTGAACAATTATCTTTGTTACTAATTATTATCTATCTTACTACGATCATAATAATCATCAAATCTGGAGATTATAGGCTACCCCGATCAAGAAAGACAAAAAAGTTATACTCCCTGATCCAACATTTTTGGTGATCGGCCAGTATAATATAGGCCTAGCAATTCCGGAAATCACTACTTTGCGATCCAAGAAATTCTAAATTTCAGTGTAGCCTACGGTATCCTAAGTTTCCACGTCACAATAGGAAAGCCATGAAAACCTTGATCCCTCAGATTATTTGGTCGCTTCCTCCAAATTTCGAATAAATCTTGACAATCCAAATCTGATTAACACTCGGCAATCCAGAAATCGTCTTTTGGCCAACAAATTCGATCCCAATTTCGATTTAAAACTCTCGAAATAGCCGAAATATTGCCAAATACTTTCTAACTCGCACTAAGACGGGCATCAAACTGTCTGAAATTTCGCCTAAACAGGCGTCACTTGACATCAGACGGTCGCACGAAACAATCAGCTCTCGTTTCTAAGTCACGTGGGGACGCGCAAAACATTCTGGAAGCTTTCTGCTATTTTAAGACATTACGTTACTCTAAATCATAGTTGTAAAAACGTTTTTTTCGTTTTTTAGTTTTCATAGAAAACGTCGTTTTTTTTCGTTTTTATTTCTATCCACGTTTTTTCCCGTTTTTATTTTTTTATTGTAACTTTATTTATTTATTTACTGTCTGTTTTTATTTGTTTAATTTTATTTTTGTCTGATATCCCTTACGTTGTCTTCGTCTTTTCAAGGATTCGTCTAATTTACGTCACACTATTTAGTGTCATCAGTTGAAAAATAAATAGCACAGTACAGGCAATAAAATTTAGGATAGTTATTTGAATTTCTAAGTTATCCAAAATTTTGTATTTGTACACAGTAGGCTAATCTCCAATTGATTGACAAACTGACTAATATTACTCCATATATTAAGTTCTTATATAGGTCATAATTTTAAGTACAATTTTAATTAAGTGCAGTCTATACTTACAAAGTTTAGTTTTTAATTGTTTATGTCAGCATGGACTTATGTGGACTTAGGCCTAGGCTATGTAATTATACAATTTATATTTGAAAAGATTTCAAAATTTTTAATTTCTCATTTTTTTACGAAACCAAACTTATGAAAAAGAAAACATGAAAAAGAAAATAATCTGCTGTAGATTAATGTTACTTGGTGTTTACTAATAAAGTTATGTTATTTTACTAATAAAGTTATGTTATTTGCTGATTAAAATTAAATTGTGTAAACAAGGTTTTTTATTTTAAAATGCAGTAAAAGATGTAACAAAGTCAAATAATTTTCTTTTCCGTTTTTTTCTCGTTTTTTCTGTTTTTTATTTTTTTTAATAAAACGACGTTTTTTCCGTTTTTTATTTTGGTTTTACCGTTTTAACAACTATGCTCTAAATAGCTTTCTGGCAGTTCGAAACCTTAAGAAAGTGAATGTAGTCTAAACTAGTTTCATCAATCCAATTTCTACTTGAGCAAAGAATAAATTTATGTAAATCCAGCTTCTGCTTTGTCGTGAACCTTTTGTCGTGAACTGTTTGTCGTGAACCTTTTGTCGTAAACCTTTTGTCGTTAACCATTTGCGGTGAACCATTTGCCGTTGAACCATTTGTCCTTGAACCATTTGTCGTGGAACCGTGCTTAGACACAGTTTGGTAATACATTGTAAAGTAATTTAATCAAGTGCTACGTAGGGCCTATAGGGGCCTACATTCCCTACATATATAGTGAAATTTCCTTTCACGCTGAGTACAGTGTGGGCGAATTATTTTTTTCTTAGAAAGCTCTCGTTCAAAACATAATTCGTTGACCAGGCGCAGTTTTCCTATAAAATATAATATATTATAGGTTCGTGAATGAATATATAGGCCTAATTATGTATAATGTGCATGTGAGTACTGAAAGGCCTATGTGTTTGTGTGCATGTTTGTGTGCGTATGTGCATGTTTGCGTTTGCGTTTGCTTTTGTGTGTTTGCATGTGTAGCCTATGTGTTTGTGACACTTTGTCTGCGTGTTTGTGTGTATGCGTTTATGTGACTGTTTGTGTGTGTATGTGTTTGTGGGTGTAAATGATATTACCGTGACAGGCAGCTGTGGTATGAAGATTTTAGTGGTTTTCTTCACCGTAGCCGCTGCCTCGCCACATGAGGGCGCGTGGCCAGTCCTCTCCCTCGCAGCCTGTACTTATTTTATAGCTAAGTTCGCTAGGGGTTGTCAGCATGAATAAAGCATTATATTATCTCATAGCATATTCTCCTGGCCGGGATTTGAACCGTCGACCTCTCATCCGACAGGCTATAACGCCACTAGTACCCGGGTAAGTTAACCAAGCGCAGGGCACCAGCTTATTCACGAGCGTTGAGTCTTGTCAGAGGTGTTGTCCAGTAGTCAAATGGAGATCCAAGTCCGGTTGCAGGAGAGGCCAGAAGAAGAGTTAGAGGCTCAGTTGCCAAGGCGGGTTTCGTTTAGGTCGAGAAAGATTGAAAGGCGGAGGATCACATAAGAAAGTTTAGGAATTCTTGAAGATGCCAGACCTTTGTCTTGAATGTAGAGTCAGACGGGTGTGGGTGAAAGGGGAGCCTGATACAGAATGTGGGTGAGCGACAATACTGACAGAACTTTTGTACGACCCTTTCCAGGCACTGAAGAGCAGTTGCAATCAGCTACCGCAAAGGTTATGAGTTTTCTAGCTCCAAGGTGAAAGGAAAAGTAATAATATTCCAGCGAAACAACCAACATCTTAGAAATCGACGAAGAAATTTCCAAACGACACTTGGTCTATATCTCAAATGGGGTGACTTCTATAGCGCCGTTATCGCTGTGCACAGTCAATAGCTTCAGGCGAATCCGTCTCCTTAATACGTCATCCTTTTGAGAATCCCTGTCGAAATCTATTACCTTTGGCTTCATATCTAATCTAATCTTTAACGCCTCTGTATACTCAAGGTATCAGTCAATGGTCGTAATTAATCAAGACATATTCAAGGTTGAGTCTTGCCGAGACCCAAGAAAGGAGTCAGAGAAGGCATGGAAATAGTCAACGGAGGAAATGAGTCCAGGAAAAGATGAGCTCTTAGTCGAAACTGAAGGCCAGAAAAGATTTTGCAGAGTGAACTTTTGACGGAAGATAGTTCCAGAGTTTAGTGCCAGCAGCAGAAAAGACTCGCCTACCCAAAGACGTTCATGTCCACGGAATATTCAGGTTGCAAATAATAGTCGTATGTACAGTACAAAGCACGTGCATTTTCTTTCCAGTTTATCTGCCATGTTTAAAACTTATGGGTCTATAAAAGGCCGATCCACTCTTCTATCAGCATCTGCTGGTACACGTATTGTCTTTGGCCTGTGTCACAAAATAGAGTATCCCCATACATGAGTATCCCCCTTAGCGAAATCGAGTATTCGGTTTAGTTTGTATTCTTGACGGTTTCTAAGTGTATTCAGTCGTACTGTTTGGATTTATTGTACACATAAAATATTTAAAATTGCGTATCTCTAGTTTGTACGTCGACCTGAAATTAATTTACTTCGTTTTTGGTGATTTTGACTGGATTTTCGTCTTGGCTATCGTGATGCGTATGACGATGGGGAGTAGAATGATTTATCCCCCCCCGGACACTCTAAACCGGTTTATTTCATCCGGGGGATATGCTTTAGGGGGATAGAATATAATCGTGACACCGGCGTTCATTCACTGTTGCCGGTCCCTTCATCTGGAACGCTCTACCTCCTCATGTTCGCAACTCACTCACCAGAAGACTGTTTTGCGCTGTAAACTGAAAGCTTACCTCTTCCAGTTTGTTTACGGTTCGGAAGCTTTTTCCAGCTTCAATATTGCACCACGGAACTTTGTAAGGAGGGCAATTTACCAAATTACAGCTGGATCTTATTGCCACAAATCAGCGGCAAGCGAACGCTATCAAGTTCTTGCTCGGAGGTTGCTAGGCAACCGACACCGTAAAGCATCTGTTGCCTATAGCAACCCGTGGGCAGGCCTGGCGCGCATGTAACTCTACACGCGCTCTGACCGTGAGCGCATTCCAACAGCGCAAGAAATGTTTTGACTGGTATTTTTTCTCTTTCTGTTTTCCTTCGATTTTAGAGATTTATTTGTTTTCCTTTGGCCCAGGGTACGTCCAAACCCCTCGCCCACTCTGTCTCTCCTTTCAAAGCATTCTCCGTTCGCGGCGCTTTGTAGTGACACCTGTTAGCCGCCAATTTAATTCCACGATTCGTGCAATCACCAGGTGTCAGCACTCGCCCGCGGTCCGATCAGCAAGACCCTTTCCCAGTCGATTATACTCCTCCGCTCGGAGCAGTTACGACATCCGGTGGCTATCGTCTTTCGTTGCTCTAAGGAAAGAAATTGCCTCTGGAGGACGATGGAAAGACATACAGAGACAGACGGACAGACAGACAGACACGGACGGACAGAGAGGAATACGCAGACACGCAACAAGATAGATTTACACATAAACTATTGGTGCGATGGAAACGTAAGCGCGAACAAATAGGCAGATAAACATGTAAGCACTCTCAGACAGACAAGAGACAGACAAGAGACAGACAAGCAAGAAACAGGCAGACGGAAAGACATACAAACAGACAGAAATACAGACGCAAACATTAGTATCGATGAAGATAGACAGACAGACAAAAAGATAGACAGACAGGCAGAGAGAAAGACAGACAAAAATACAGACAGACTGAGAGACAGACAGATAGATAAATAGACCATCGCATGGATAGACAAAATATACGATTACACAGACCGACAGACAGACAGCTATACAGTCAGACAGACATACATACAGACATACAGAAAAAGCAACAATTGGAGAGAAGATAAATAAACAGCCTCACACGCACACAAAATAGGCAATGACGCAAACGTAGAGAAACACAGACGGACAGAGACATACAGACAGACAGACAGACAGATAGACAGACAGACAGACAGACAGATAGACAGACAGACAGACAGACAGAAATGATTGGGTAGATCGTAGATAAACAGCTGAGATGAAAAGATAAGATATGGTTGTAAGATTAGCGATGGAGCGATAACAGCGGAATGCAGAACTTCTCTTTTCTCTGCCCTTTGCCCTTTAACCTCTGACGTCAACCTCCATCCTTCTTTATGACGTAACATTAACTCTGTACCATTACACAGACAGAAGCAAACAGACGCACGAACGGACAGATAGAGAGACAGACGTACGGACATACGAAAGGACGGACGGACGGAAGGACAGACGAAGTAAAAATAGATAAACCTAGATACGGACAAACAGGCATATGGACACAAATGATAAGACAGACGGACAAACAGACATATGGACACAAATGATCAGACAGACAAATAGATCGCCAAGATATAAAATTATAGAGATGACCGAGATACAGACAAACACAAACACACACAGACACACACAGACAAACACACACACACAAACACACACACACACACACACACGCAGACACTACCTAGTTGATCCGGACTTGTTCGCGTAAACCTGCCTCAATCGCCGTCTTTAAAGCATAACTTAGTTGTAAAAAACGTTTTTTTCGTTTTTTATTTTTTTCCAAAAAACGTCGTTTTTTTCGTTTTTTATTTCTTGTCTCGTTTTTTCCCGTTTTTATTTTTTTTTCTAACTTTATTTATTTATTAACTGTCTGTTACTATCTTTTTATTTTAATTTTTGTCTGATATCCCTTACGTGATCTCAGTCCTTTAAGGATTCATCTAATTTAGGCTACGTAACAATTTAGTGTCATCAGTTGAAATAAACAGCACTGTACAGGAAATAAAATTTATAACAGTTATTTCAATTTCTAAGTTATTCAAAATGCGACGTAGAAAAGCCAAATTATTTTCTTTTCCGTTTTTTTCTCGTTTTTTTTTTTTTATTTTTTCAATAAAACGACGTTTTTTCCGTTTTTTATTTTGATTTTACCGTTTTTAACAACTATGCTTTAAAGGTATGTGACATCAACAATGGACAGGTTATTCATTCATTACGAAGCTTTATATAGCGCCCCTTCCAGGGAATCACTCAGGAGCGCTCCCGACCCAACCCCGGCTGAAAAGGACGGTATTGAGGCTACAGTTAAAAGCATCTGAGTGAACCCTAGGCATAAGGCGTAATGCTAATAGGAGCCCATTCCAAAAAATGGGGCCCGCAACTGAAAAGAAGCAATGCCGTCTAAGAGCAGTTCGCGCACGAGTTCACCATGTGTGGAGGAGCGGAGAGCTCTACGTCCATGCACACCCAGAGTAGAGCGACAGAACTCTTGTAAATATGCAGAAGTGGCACCTAAGAGTAGAAAGTAGAACCAAAAGTAGAAAGCCGGTATACAATCCGCTGCGGGATAAAATAGGGAGCCAATACAGGTCATGATCGGAATAAGGTAACGGTTATGATTATGGTCAGATCATGATCATGATCGCAGCGAGATCTCCTTCTCACCCATTTTCATTCATCCGTTCTTCCTGCATGTCTTTTATTATTTTATTATTTTTTGTTTGCTCATCAAGATTAAAAAATAATGAGGAGCTCTGTTCTGAAATGGCAGATGGTTTTATAAGTGGAAAAGGTGCCGGAAAAAGCTACTGCATTGAAGCGCTGGATGACTGAGTATAAGTGCTTATGGTGAAAAGTAGTCTTCCTATATGCTTAAATGTCTATTTTTGAACAATGCGGTGGCCGAGAAAGTCAATGTCATCTTAATTTAGCGAGGCCACAGTTTAGTGTTTTATGCCCCATGCATGGTAGGCCCATACAGGATCCATAGGGAACTTAAACATTAACTAGTGTAGTGTACGGATTCGACCCTCCTAGGCTCCAACCCTGAGACGGTTACTGAGTATGGACCTTAAGCAAGTCCTTATCTTATAATTGTTCAGCGCCATCGATTGATGCTTGGTCAATAGATTGTGGCGGTTCATAAATGGATATAATACACTGTTAAAACAGATGGATTCTGTGGATTGATCACAGGTGGCTCTGGTTGTGGTTTCGCAGTGTGAGGGCGTTCATGGCCTTGTACTATCTGAACGCCAGGAAAACAAGAGAGAGAGAGAGAGAGACAGACAGACAGACGGACAGATAGACAGACAGACAGACAGACAAGCAGGTATATTGGGTCTAAATCAGTTATTGTTTTGCCAACTGACGAAAGCGCTCGAACAGACAATTAAACAGGTTGTGATAGAGATACATAATTGATTGATAGAATGAGAGTGATACAAACATACAGAAAGACAGATACACGTAGTAAGAAAGATGCAGAGAGGCATACAGACAGAGGGTGAGAGATACAGACAGATGGATACACCCACGGATAGACAGATACAGAAACAAACATTCAGAAAGGCTTAGGAGAGATAAAAACAGATAGGTAGACAGATGAATAGACAGATAAAGAGACAGACAGAGAGAGCGGCATAGTGAGAGACGGACTATTGGGAAGGGGGAAGGAAGGTGGGGAAAAGTAAACAATGGAAAGAAGGAGGTTAGAGAGAGAGAGAGAGAGAGAGAGAGAGAGAGAGAGAGAGAGAGAGAGAGAGAGAGAGAGAGAGAGAGAGAGAGAGAGAGAGAGAGAGAGAGAGAGAGAGAGAGAGAGAGAGAGAGAGAGAGAGAGAGAGAGAGAGAGAGAGAGAGAGAGATACAGAGACAGAGACAGAGACAGAGAGAGACAGAGAGAGACAGAGAGAGACAGAGAGAGAGAGAGAGAGAGAGAGAAGAGAGAGAGAGAGAGATACAGAGAGAGAGAGAGAGAGAGAGAGAGAGAGAAGAGAGAGAGAAGAGAGAGAGAAGAGAGAGAGAGAGAGAGATACAGAGACAGAGACAGAGAGAGAGAGAAAGAGAGAGAGAGAGAGAGAAGAGAGAGAAGAGAGAGAGAGAGAGAGAGAGAGAGAGAGAGATACAGAGACAGAGACAGAGACAGAGACAGAGAGAGAGAGAGAGAGAGAGAGAGAGAGAGAGAGAGAGAGAGAGAGAGAGAGAGAGAGAGAGAGAGAGAGAGAGAGAGAGAGAGAGAGAGAGAGAGAGAGAGAGAGAGAGAGAGAGAGAGAGAGAGAGAGAGAGAGAGAGAGAGAGAGAGAGAGAGAGAGAGAGAGAGAGAGAGAGAGAGAGAGAGAGAGAGAGAGAGAGAGAGAGACAGAGACAGAGAGACAGAGACAGAGAGAGAGAGAGAGAGAGAGAGAGAGAGAGAGAGAGAGAGAGAGAGAGAGACAGAGAGAGAGACAGAGAGAGAGAAGAGAGAGAGAGAGAGAGAGAGAGAGAGAGAGAGAGAGAGAGAGAGAGAGAGAGAGAGAGAGAGAAAAGAGAGAGAGAGAGAGAGAGAGAGAGAGAGAGAGAGAGAGAGAGAGAGAGAGAGAGAGAGAGAGAGAAGAGAGAGAGAGAGAGAGAGAGAGAGAGAGAGAGAGAGAGAGAGAGAGATACAGAGACAGAGAGAGAGACAGAGAGAGAGAGAGAGAGAGAGAGAAGAGAGAGAGAGACAGAGAGAGACAGAGAGAGAGAGAGAGAGAATGAGAGAATGACAGAGAGAGAGAGAGAGAGAGAGAGAGAGAGAGAGAGAGAGAGAGACAGGCAGAGACAGAGAGTCAGAAGACAGACAGACAGACAGACAAAGACAGACAGACAAAGACAGACAGACAGCGAGAGACAGAGAGAGAGAAAGAGAGACAGACAGGCAGGCATAGACAGAGAAAGAGAGAGAGAGAGAGAGAAGCACAGAGAGAGAGCGACAGACAGACAGACACAGTTGGATAGACACAGACAGAGAGTTACAGATGGCGATAGAGAATGAAACCTACAGACTGACAGTAAGTATATCCAATAATCTCGTCGCTTTCTTTATGCATGTAGGCCTCAATATCACCTGTCGCAGGTAGCTGTGTTCCATTATTTACATGGTAGATGGTGTATGGTACATGGTATGTGTGCTACATGGTACATGGTACATGGCATAAAGGTTAGATGTCAAAATCGCATGAATAATTACCAACTTCTAATTTCTCCAACAAATACGCAATGTATATATTTCGCACCGTGTTCAGTAGCAAAATGTCAGAAAAGCACAAGTATAATTATAATATATTATAGGCATTCTCTATATCAGAGCACTATCTGTCTGTCTGTCTGTCTGTCTGTCTGTCTGTCTGCATATCTGCCTATCAGTCTATCAGTCTTTCTGTTTGTCTGTCTGTCTGTCTGTATGTCTGTTTTTGTGCCTTTTTCTTCTGCTCATCTCTGTTCTCAATCCCTCCTCTTCTGTCTGTCTATTTCTGTTTCCTTGTCTCTCTCTCTCTGTCTCTATCTATCTATCTGCCTCTCTGGCTGTCTGTATTCCTGCCTCAATTTATTACTTATTCTAATTATCGAACTTTAACAGCAATTTCATGTAAAAAGCCCACATATAGATTGATACATCCACGCACGCATACACGAGTACATACATAAATAAGAACTTACGTGAATAAAAAAATTAAGAAATAAATACTTTAAATATATAAATATATATATACAAATCATAGAGACATAGATATATACGTGAATAAATAAATAAATACATGCACACCACCATGCTTTCATAAATACACGCATACATACATACATACATGCATACTTATGCATGTATGTATCAGTGATATTTTCATTAACGAAAACTAAAATTAGAAGTAAAAATAAAGGATTTCGTTAACGAAAATTAGAAGTAAAAGTAGGAATTATTTTGGCTTCAAAAACTAAATTAGGAATTAAATTATGAATTATTTGCAGAAGTAAAATTATGAATGAAATTAGGAATTATTTTCAGAAGTAAAATCATTTTACTTCTTGTGGCGCTTAAGCTGAAATGAAGGCGAATAAATCACACGCGATCCAAACACATAATCCATTGAAAACTTCTGCTTGAGATGAAGGCGCTGCGCATACCATTCTCTATGTAATATACTATCTTTGGTCTTCGTTGTCTAAAAAATGTCCCGCCTGCGTACCAACCTAACAACGACCTCCTGGATATTATTTATACTGTATTATATACGATCAGCTAAAATGAACTTGCTCATAAGACAAGCAGTTTCTGTCAAAGTCAGAAAAATTGAAGATCTTGTCAAAAGTTATTTGGCCGAAGTAAGGGAGAAAGATACCATGAATCCTCTTGCTTTCTGGAAGGAAAGGTGAGCTTCATACAGCAAAATTGCACCCATTGCAGAGGATCTTTTATCAGATCCAGCCTCACAGGCCTTTGTGGAAAGAATTTTTTCTGTATGTGGAATTTTTACTGATGGACGAAGGAATCGCATGAAAAATCTCCGGAAATGAGAGTGTTCTTGAAATTGAACAAATTTAAGATATCTTATAGTAACATTAAAAAACTTTTTACTGCACTGAAATTAATAATTATTTGGAAAACTAAAATAAGAAGTAAAATTAATTGAGAACTAAAATAGGAATGATAAGTAAAATTATTTGAGAAGTAAAATTAGAATTAGAAGTAAAATTCAAGGACACAGAACTGAATTAGAACTGAATTAGGAATTATTTTCAGAAGTAAAATATCACTGGTATGTATGTATGTATTTATGGTTATGGTTATGGTTATACAAATATGCAATCATACATATATTAATACATACATACATTGATATCCGCAACCATGCATGCATGCTATAGAGGCTAGACGCAAAAATTCACAAGTGCATGGGCAGAATGACAGACAGATATTATTGCATACATATGTGGGTAAAATGCAAGCATCGAATCAAAGTTTCTTACAGAAATCTCTTCGTCTTCCTAGACTCTACGAAATCTGCAAAGTCTAAGGGTGTAAACGTCTATAGTGGTCCCGATATTTAAGCAAGGCAATAAAGAGGAAGTAGCTAATTATAGACCAATCTCTATCTTACCTTACTGTTCTAAAATCCTTGAAAAAGTAATGTATGAAAGACTCTATAGCTATGCAACAAAAATGAACATCTTATATCCCCAACAACACGGCTTTCAATCTGGACACTCAACTTCCATGGCACTTTTGGGAATGCAAGACAGAGTCTCTCACGCTATTGATGCCAATGAATTTTCTCTTGGTATCTTCTTTGACTTGGCGAAAGCGTTCGACACTGTTGATCACACTATACTACTAAAAAAACTTGAAAACTACGGTATACGCGACACTCCTCTCCGATGGTTTTACAGCTACCTTGACCAGAGACAGCAGCACGTAATATGTAATGGGCTATTTTCAAAACTCAGATTTGTTCATTATGGAGTCCCTCAAGGCTCCAATCTTGGTCCTTTACTTTTCCTGCTCTATATCAACGATCTTCCTAACTCGTCTTCCTTACTTCACTTTATTCTCTTTGCGGATGACACTAATGTATTTTACTCACATAAATCTCTTGATAAATTAATGGACCTAGTGAACTCCGAGCTTGCAGCTGTCGCTGACTGGTTCAGAGCCAATAGATTGTCGCTTAATCTATCCAAAACTAACTTTATTATCTTTCGCTCTCATAGAAAACCTATACCTAATCAAAACGTCAGTATCTCCATTGATAATAAACCTATTCTGCAAGTTAAGTCTACCAAATTTCTTGGTGTTTACGTTGACGAACACTTAACCTGGAAGGAGCATATAGCCCACATATCTAATAAAATAGCTAAGAATGTGGGGATATTATCTCGAATATCTTACTTGCTACCACGAAATATTATTTCCAACTTATACTATTCCCTCATCCAACCTTACTTGGTCTATTGCAACATCGTATGGGCTTCTAATTACCAGACCAGATTGACGAGGTTGCATATACTACAGAAGAGAGCGGTTCGTATTATCGCTGGCGCTCCATACAGCTCCCACACGAGACAGATATTTCAAGATCTTCGTGTCTTAAAAATTGATCAAATTAATAAGTCGCAAATATGTGAATTTATGTTCCGCTTTACCAATAATTTATTACCACCCGCCTTCAAAGACTATTTCCCCTGTGTGTCTGACGTACATGCTCACTACACCAGAGCCAGAGATGATTATCGTACAGGATTTGCTCGTACAAATTCGCGTCTCTTTTCGATAAAATGCACTGGCCCAGCTGCGTGGAACAGTCTGTCTTTAGATATTCGCAAACTGCCTAACCTTTACTTATTCAAAAGTCACTGCGCAAAATACTACTGGAATCACAGCTTGTCTAACTCTTTGATTTGCTAGTGTTCTACATGAACTACGTGTTTTTTTTTAAATTTTGTTTTAATTTCTGTGTTCTCTTTTCATTCTGTTTAATTCTTGCTTTTCTCGCCCTTCCTTGTATTTAAATGTATTCATTTTTGCTATGTTTAACCTAATTGGCAAGGGTAACCAATATCTGCTTGGTTTGGTTTGATTCTAGTTAAGGTTTTTTGGTTTAGTTTGTATGTAGTTAAGGTTTATGTTTTTTGCAATAGCTTTTTTTGGTTCGTAATTGAATATTAAGTCCTTCCTGTTGCTATCATGTACTCCGTTAATAGTAACTTAGGTGCAGTGTGATTCTCGTTAACGATAACGATAACGAAAATGTTCGTTAACGAAAATAAAATGATTTCGTTAACGATAACTATAACTATAACTAAAAAATATCATTAACTATAACTATAACTATAACGAAAATAACAATAACGAAAATTCATCCTTAATTTCGTTAATACAAAAAATAAAAATAGGAAGTGCAATATAGATGATTCGACATAAATGAGAACGAGAAAGTGCGATATTTTTATTATGCAATTTGTGAGTTACTTTGGAAACTCGTGTATTCATGAAGCTGAATGCACCCATGCTTCAAAGGCTTTCAAAGCTCTGAGCAAATTGTGAAAAAGCATGTTAATACGCACAATTTTACTTATAGCCTTAATTATTGTAGCTAAGTAGTAACTAAAATTAACTAAAATAAACACCCATTAACTATAACTATAACTAAAAATAATACTAACTATAACTATAACTATAACTAAAATAAAAAAACCATTAACTATAACTATAACTATAACTAAAATAAAATCTGTAAGGAGAATCACACTGCTTAGGTGACCCTAGCTAGCGGGACTATTGTCCTTTCGGGGTTCCCTTTTGTGGCTAGTTATGAAAACTAATCTTGCTGCTACTGTGTTGTGATGCGAACAATCGAAAATAATCATGTTACCTTTGTTGTTTTAATGGCTTCAATAAAAAAAAAAGTATCATGACTAATACGTTCAATGTATACATGTCATCCAATCGGGCGCTCTAAAAATGTTTGACGACAGCTGCAGCAAGATTCGACATCGAGTGAACTACTGGAGGGACACGACAAGACAGCGAGGGGCTTTCTTTTACCCCGTGACCAAAGATTTTGTGACTCCATCTCAGTCCTTTAGACATTGCGAGCCAATTCTCAATTGACGCAGAATTTCTTTTAAAGTTTTCCTATCTCCTGTTAGTTTTTTTTACTTTTTGCCCGTTTACACATAATATTGTTTTAGTCACCGTTTCGTTGAGTTTTTCTTTTTCGTGCCTTCATATTCTTTAGTAGAAGGATAGTGAAAGTTATTAACTTCACAACTTCTGTTGACGATCCTTAATTAAACGGGTTTGGCGAGCCTCTTTGTGGCGAACCGTCTGAATCTAACGGAGGCAGTTATGGACTCCTCTGGATCCGCTCCTGCCGCCGATGAGGTCACTCTCCCTTATGTGAAGTTTCAACGTTGCGTTGTTCAGATTAATAATTATGTACCACATTTGGCCTATAGATTATATTTTGGTCTGATCGAGGGGCGTGACTTAGGATCAGCGATATGAAATTGTTGGCCAATGAAATTATTGCTTGGTGTCTGACCAATAGTAGTACTACTACTACTACTACTACTACTACTACTACTACTACTACTACTACTACTACTACTACTACTACTACTACTACTACTACTACTACTACTACTACTACTACTACTACTACTACTACTACTACTACTACTACTACTAGTAGTAGTAGTAGGACATGGATGGAAAACGTGACAAGATCTTCCAGAAAAAGATTTGGACATGAGAAAGGCCCTGCGTACCATCAGAGACAGAAATAAATGGAGCCATCCCATAAAAACCTCTTCGTCGGCACACACCTGAAATGCAGAAGAGAAAAGAAGATTGGACGAAAATGTGAAACGTAATAGCTTGTTGAAGAAACATTAAAACGTATTTTAAGCGCAACACAAGAACGTTATTCGCAATGATAGCCATCGTTTACTTTTGTGATTTTTAGAATGCTTGAAACTCGCCTATATTGTTCGATTAGTGTACCGATGACGAGGAATTCTAGGTGATAAAGACAGCATAGCTGTACTGAAACGAAAGCCAATAATTATTAGAGCTATGCTTTACTACGCTTTCAAATTCTCTCTGAATCAGCAGAGCACCTTAATCCAGCTGGCGGTAGCAACCTGAAATGTCATCGGAAGTCTTTCGACCCCCATCATTCCCTGCCAAGACAACGTATGCAATGTGACGTATTTCGTTTTATGTAGGCCCTATGTATGTAGGTATGCATGTATGTATAATATAGGCCCCTACGGATTGTCGTACGAACATAATTATGTATCAATCAATCAATCATTTATTTCTGTAACCATCAGAAGAGAAAAAACGAACAATGAAGCAGCGGTTTGACATGTACTGACTACAAGGAGGCCCAGAAGGCATCATGGATCCCGCTAAATAGGGACACCTAAACATGTAAAACAATACAGATAGGGAAATCGTAATCGTAATCGTAATCTCCAAACTTCTAAAGCGCCACTCGAAAGCCAAGCGCAGGGTACCAGCTTATTCACGAGCGCTGAAAAGGGAAAGAAAGACAGTCAATGATACTTAGAGTAGAGTAAGCCTTGGGCTAAAAAAACAAACAACAAACAAAACCAAATAAAATAAGATGGATCCATCAAAAATCACATTAACAAAAGAATATAAAATCTTAACTAAAATCTTAAATAAAATCTTAACTAAAATATCATTACAGACAAAATTCATCTAATTTACCACAGTCTTAGCTAAAATAGCATTATAAACAAAATCATCTAATTTAATCAATCAGTAATTTCAATCAGTTATATATTTATGTAACCAATAATAAGAAGAGAACAACAAAAATGAAACAATAAGGCAATGATTTTATATGTAGGCCTACTGGTTAGACGGGGTCCAGAAGGGATCATGGATCTCGCTAAATTACAGCCAGTCGATACTTAGATTGGAATAAGTTTTATTTAATCAAACAAAAACATAAGAACATTAAACGACATTAACAAAAGAATATGTATTACAATCTTAACTAAAATAGTATGTGTATATGTATGCACTCACACATTTGTGTATGTGTATGCATAAATGTATATAAAATTATGTATGCAACTATGCATACGTAGGCCTATGTATGCACACGACCGAACATCGATGGCGCTGAGCAATTGTAAGTGAAGGACTTGCTCAAGGTCCCTACACAGTACACAGTAACTGCCTTGGGTGAGGCTCGAACCCGCACTCTCCGCGTTACAGACTGAGCGCTCTAACCAATTGGCCACTGTCACATATGGCTGTACTCTAAATGGTCCATTAAAATTACAATTACCCCAGTACAATCCACAGGTAGACAGGTACATGCATATAAGAAATTGAACAGTAAGAGCTTTGCGAGAACAGAAAGATTAGTGTGACGTTTTTTAACATAGCCGATCCGGTCAGGAACATACCATAACAGTAGTCCTAGTAGGATTTATTTAAATGTAGGCCATTTACAAGACGCATCCCACATTGCAGAATAGATAGCCTCAGATTCTTTCTTAGTAATCTGTAACAAAACTGTTACAGGTTATTAAGAACATACAAACTTGGACTTTAGATGGATATGCACACAGATAGATCACTGAACGCTCTGTGCCAGATTATGCTTTACCTCCGCCTTGTATAGGTCTAAGTTTATTTCATGTTTTTATTATCAATTTATATTTTATATTTATATTTGTCTCATGTATTATAATATTTAGATGACAATGAAAGAATTATTATTGAATTATTGTAGTGTTAAAAATGGTGTTAGGTTTAGGCCTATATATGTGCACATTGTGCAATGTCCTAGCATGTGCCATTGGACGAAAAAGTAACAATTGCAACACTTAACATTAACTACTGTATGATAGAATATACACTACAGGCAATATTATTGCAGCCAAAGCAGTGTTTAACGCCTTCTGCTATATTTCATTATTGCCGTAAAAGATCAGGACCTGAAAATAATTATTAACATCTTTGTCAATTATCGTATTACACGACATAGGCCTAGATGTCTGTTAATTTATATAGCGTCGTTGTGACCTCTGAAAGGCGATGCATGCGGAGACAAGCGTTAAGTGATGCTGCAGGCAGATACCTTGGAGACTGAAGCACAAACGTTTTCACAATGCGTTTATTGAAGAACGTCAGTAATTTACTACAATAGAAAATGACGTCTTCAACACATAATGGCTGTTTATTTATTAACAGATTTATTCGCACGTTGTATCTTCCGCTGTATCTTATTGTTTTATTGGTAATAACATGCATCGGGTAGACTTACAATACTACACTATCAACTTAGTATCAAACATCCTCAAGTTAACAGAGAAAAACGGCTGCTATTCGTCAAGTAATAATCATTATAATAATTATTATTCTTATTTTCTTTTGCCCCGAAGTATGCAGAATCCCTCAGCGTTGAATATTAACTAGTGTGAAAATATAATATCAGGAATGACCCTATTCACTATTGCTATTATTTTTTTTTGGCCCTGAGGTATACAGGATCATTCAGGGACTTAGATATATTATTATTATTATTATTATTATTATTGTTATTATTATTATTATTATTATTACCCGAGGTAAGTGTAATAGTTAAGGAATCAAACATTTTTTCGTAGGAGATGCTACGTTATCCGGATAATAATATTAGACCTCGTTCTCCGCAACATTAGTGTACATGTAGGCCTATGTACCTCGAAATGCTATGAGAAGTTAAGCCCTGGAACAGATAGAAGAGCACTGGATAAGAGAAGTGTAAACCCTAAGTCATCAACAAAATGATTATTGTTATTAATGATAATAATAATGATAATTATGATGATGATGGTGATAACGATGATGATGATGATGATGATGATGATAATAATAATAATAATAATAATAATAATAATAATAATAATAATAATAATAATAATAATAATAATAATAATAATAATAATAATATCGATAGGTTTCAAAGCATTGGATTCGATTAGATTAATTTCTAATCTGTAGAAGTCGTATTTCAGATTCAGAAATACTGAGCATGCGCGTTACATAAGTCATTAGCTTAGACTAGCGTTATTAGATAAGATAAATTATATGTGTTTTAAAATATATAAATTAGTAAAATATTAAAGCGGTTTTTAAGTTAAGAAAATTTAAGAAAATTTGCGGGACATGCTAGTTAGCCGAGTGGTTTGGTCACATTTAAAACGTTCCAAAACAAGGCTATAGAAACGAGACCCTGTAGCCTCTTGAGAGACGCTAATCATCTCTGATACGACAGAGTGAACTACAGCCGCAAACCAACCTCTTCGTTAGAATGTCCCCGTTTAGACAGATTTAAAACGATGCCAATCGATGCTATATTGGCATTTGGGACGGATATTGTTTAGACAATTTAAACCTGGTGTGTATTTAAACTGTATTAAACTGCGACAAATGTTCACACACAATTTTCCTAATGAAGTCAACGGCCTTTCCTGCCGTAAGATGTCGTTATAGATGTTCATTTATCATTGGTTAGAACGTTTGCCTTGTAACGGGAAGAGTGTTCCAGTGTCCTCCCTCTCAGACGGTTATAGTGAATGGGCCGTAAGCAAGTCCTTTACTCTTACAGCTTCAACAGCGCCATAAATTGATGCTCGGTCATTAGATTCTGGTACTTAATAACAAATGGGTAATACACTGTGAAAACACATGACATTGTGTTCTCTGTGGATAGGTGGCGTTGTTGTTGTTCTCTGAAGACACGAGAGAGAAGAAATACGACCTTGTTTCGCTGAAGTCAGCTGGAATGTGAGGGAAGATGACGAAAGTAGACTTTCGTGTGGAATCTAATAATTACAACAGCCAAAAATGAAGCGGAAGATACAACGTGCGAATAAATCTGTTAATAAATATACAGCAACACACACACACTTCCCATCAGCTCTTTCCCAATCTATTGAATCTCTGCTGATCTCAACTCTTGGATGTCCTCAATTCGTCTTTCACTTAACTCTTCGAAGACTCGATTGAGCTGGCTGGGCACTCGCCAGCAGCTGCTTAAACTTAATTACACTTTACTTGCTAAGCGGTTCCCTCAGTTTACTTTCTCCACAAATGTTACCGTACCCTAGACAGTGCTCGTTCCTTCTCTGCGCAATGCACATCTCTAATCTCTCTCGATCCAGTTTTTAACACTTGCGGTGTGTATACGTGCCATTCGACAATCTGTCCCTTGTCGATTTTTTCTTACATGGTTTAGGCCTTCATCTTTGCCCGCATTGACAATACTGTAACTCGTTACTCATCGGCCTACAAAACTCCGTCTGGCTCCGTTCCAATCAGTACTTAATGAGCTGTTCGTTAGATTGCCCGTCTTACTGGTTTCTCTCATATTTCGACTTTTTTTACCTTCATTGGCTCCCATTAACTGCTCGGATTCAGTTTAAAATTCTCTTTCTTACTTATGGAGATTTATGGTCAAACTCCATGCTACCTCTGTGATCTTAGAAGGCGGCCTATCTCAGATATCCTCTTAACGTCTTCTTCGCTTTTCAGACCGTCATGAACTTGTAATACCTCGGTCTTGGGCTGCCAGAACACAGCATCGTGCATATGCCTCTGTTGGCCCTTTGCCATGGAATAACTCGTGCATTTATATTACCTGAGGCACTATACTGTTTCTGTCCGTTCTCTAGACTTTCCTTTTTACGAGGGATTCTTCGCACTGGGAGTGCCTCTGATTAGGTTGTACTGTGAGAGGCGCTTTACAAGTCCGTAAATAGAATAGAATAGAAATCTAACTTTGGTGTTTATGTCTGATGACATTCGTCCGGAAAAAATGTATCCAGATGTGAAAACTGTGACCACGCACTGTCGCATTCAAAGGAGACCCAGCCTTCCTAGAGGAAAAATAAAAGCAGAAAGTGGTCACAAAAAGTAAAAAATAGTTCCAACAAATGCAGAAGTAGCAAACAACCTCTGACCCGTCAGTCAACAACACAACAATACAACAGCCAAACAGCAACAACACAACTATTCAACGAACCAACAATGCAAAGACAGCAAAATACTTCTAATCAAACAATGCAGATGATCTCACTAATGAATTCATTAGCCAGACAAACTTACACTATTGGAGAATCCAAACGCATCTTAACAGATGCAATGAAATTATAAGCATCAACAGAGAAATTGTTTCACCTAGGAAGTTCCGCGACAACTCGTCTACAGACTTTTCGTCTACAGACTGACATTTCGTCTACGGTACGTATCCAACTATCCATTAGGGCTAATCAACAGAGGCCGCTTTCTTATAGTTTCGCTAAAAAGTGCTAAATATTCTCAGGAATCCAGCTTATAATTACTGAAAAGATTATTTTCATCAGTCCAGCTTCTATTGAATGGAAAACTTAGTTTCATCCATCCACCCAGCTTGGTATCCAGTTTCTGCTTACGGGAAACATTATTTCGATCAATCCAGCTTCTATTTCAACACAGGAATATTTTCATCAATGCCACTTCCATTTAGGGAAATAGTTCTTTTCATCAATCAACTTCCATTTTAAAGTGACAATATCAAATAACTTCGTCGACGAAATGTCTGTCGGCGAAATGTCTGTAGACGAAATGTCGTAGACGAAAAATATATAGGCCTAGACGAATTGTCGTAACACCGACCTAGGATATCTATAAGCTGTAGATCAAAGCATTACGGAACAATAAAAAGAGATCTTAAGACAAGCCGGTCCAAAAATTCTATTCAACGGAAAGGCAAAATTCCTACTGAAACAGACAGACAAAAATTTTACAAGAGGTCTGTGCAGAAAAACTTGTATAAAACTAACCTAAAATCTCCAGAAGTATTTGGCTTTAATTTACTACGCATGTACTATCTGGGCTAGGAAAGAGGGGGCTTAGCCATTTGCATAAAGTGATAGGCATACTAAACTTCACTGTGTTATTGATTCGGCAGACATTCATAATATTCAGGGTATAGAAACTATAACTTCATACGGTCATCTCAAAATTTTAATATTTATCTCTCTCCTTTGCACAAAATCACAAACCAAGACCTTGAGAACATTTTTCTAAGAAAAAGATCAAATGTTGTAGGAAATTTCAATGTTCACAATAAATTGTGGGGCCTTGTAGATTGGATGAAAGAGAAGAATCATAGAAGAAATTATGCTATACAAAAACTTAGTTATTAGCCTCCTGAACACAGGTCAGTCAACATATAATTATTACATCAACTCAATCAAAAGTCATCAGGTGATTGATTTATGCTTAAGCTCTTTAGAAGTGGCACTGAATGCTACACATGTTGTGGACAATACGTGATATGGGATCTGATGATTTTTGCAGCGGTTATTATCATAAATGAAGAAGTTCCAATGCAGGATAATATTAGCATGCAGGTCTGTGGAAATAAAAAAAAGCAGATTTGAGAAAATTAAAAAGGAGTAGTTAATCCTCTTTAACAGAAGATCTCCAGACTGACAATAATATCGATAACATATCTAGGAATGTAGTGGCATCTATTACCTCATTAGCCGAACAGTGCATACCATGTAACTATCTTTAAAATAATAACTATGAGAAAAAATGAAAAGGCATTGGCGCCTACCATATCGGAACGAAAGGCGTAGTGTGTAGTGAAGCAATTTACGATATAAACCAATATAGGAATCAAATGAAGAAAACCATATTTTTTCGTTTTTTATTTTTGCCCCCAAAACCTCCTTTCTGATTTTTTTTATTTCTCGTCACGTTTTTCCGTTTTTATTTTTTATGTAACATTATTTATTTATTTATTTACTGTCTGCTATTATTTTTGTCTGATATCCCTTACGTTGTCTCCCTCATTTCAAGGATTCGTCTAATTTACGTCACTATTTAATGTCATCGGTTGAGAAATAAATAGCACAGTAGGCCTACTGTACAGGAAATAAAATTTATAAATGTTATTTGAATTTTTAAGTTATCCAAAATGCGAAATGTTGTCTTTGTACACAGTAATCTTCGATTGACTGATTAACTGACTGATATTACTCCATATTAAGTTCTTATATAAGTAAAAATTGTAAGTACAATTTTTTAATTAAGTACACTCTATATAGTTAAAAAGTTTAGTTTTTAATTGTTTATGTCAGCATGGACTTATGTGAACTTATGTATGCAATTTAAATGTGAAAAGATTTCAGTATTCTTAATTCCTCAATTTCTCATTAAACCAAACTTAAGAAAAATAAAGTAATTGGTGTAGATTAATGTTACTTGGTGTTTACTAATAAAGTAATGTTATTTGCTGTTTAAATTAAATTTTGTAAACAAGATTTCTAATTTTAAAATGCAGTAAAAGATGCAACAAAGTGAAATTATTTTCTTTCTAATTTTTCACGTTCTTTTGTTTCTTGCTGTTGAAAAACGACGTTTTTTGCCGTTTTTTATTTTGTTTATACCGTTTTAAACAACTATGAAGAAAACTAAGAATCTGGATGATCACTTTAAATTTAAATAAGCCTAGCCTAAGATTTCTTTACTATAGTCAAACAAACCCTTGCATCAAAAGCAGAGCTACCTGGATTCACTTCGCTGAAACTGGTGACAGTCTTGATCGGAACAAACCGATTAGAATCCATCTGATAGACGAGGTAAGTATCACTCGCCAGATTTTCCCTTCAAACGTAACACAACACAATTTATGTAGCACTTCTTCAAGAATCCTACAGAGTCATTCCGAGTGAAATCAACCAAATTTTTTAACATATTCCCACCTTCAACTTTAGATTTTTTGCTGAAAATTTTTCAGTCTGTTTGTTAATCATGTTGAAGCACAAAAATAAAATTTTATCAAGATAATTTAAAATTTGACAGAGATATACCATCTTAAAGCGAGGCGCGGTCGGCGATAATTTGTATCCGATTTCGCGAAATGTTCTCAGAGGCCACATTTAACATGATATAACTCAAGAAGTAGCGCAGATAGAGGCATGAGGTTTTCACTGCTGTATTCACAAAGTTATAGGCTACCTAATGACTAATCAGCCTATTATAATGACTGTGTCTTGAGTAGAGACTTTACAGGACAGCTGCCAATATGCCATCTAAGAAATCACAAACTATTTTCTTGAATTTGCCTGACCGATACGAAGAAAAACAGCAGAAAGTTTTTTATATCTGTTCATATTCTGATTCGGCAAGTAATGGGCTCCTACTGGATGTACTTTACTGTGGTGTTTAATTGCAAATGAATTCAAACCGACAATCTTTGTCAAACTGACGAATGGGGTCCACCTCTTCAAACCTTTTATCAACAACCCCGCCCACGTATTATATGGGCTATTACCACCGATTAAAGCCACAATCGAATAATACCACATGCAAACAGTTTGGCTTGCAAAACTTTTATAATGAGGATGATTTCTGATGTAGTTTAACGCCCGGGATAGTTGGCACATTTTGACTTTTGTGGTATGTTAGGCTTCCCTAAACTACAAAAGTTACTGCTTTGTAAACCAAAATGCGGTTAGCAATTGGTATAATAAAGGATACACTTACTTATTTACTTAACTTCCCCAGCTGATATTGGGAAAAGGACAACTGGAATTGATCTGAACTGCGTGTGTGTGCACGCTTGTGTGTGCACATATAACCAACGAACCTTGAGAAGTAGTACTCCAGCTGTCGTTTGAGCATCATCCGTAACTGGCCCGGCTCCACAAAGTCTTCCAGTGGACCCATTTCATCTGAAAAGGTCAAGGTACAGAAGGTCAAAGTCATGGTCATGATAATCGAGACCAAGTAAGGCAAGTGCGAGTTACAAATCCACAGAATAGCATCCGTCCATCTGCGACCCAGTTGAGCAAAATGGTTCTGGGCAAACTGCCCATCTAGTACCTCGCTGCCCTTCTTGCATATCACTGCCTCTTGGAACATCATCATCACATATTCGTTTATTAGAGGAAAAATCAAGTTGACACAACCGCAACTAACAAGCAATGTGCATTATGCAGCAGATTCTGAGGCAACTAGCCAGCGTGGCCTAATTGTCTTCCTTTTGATATACAACTGATTCAGCTCATTTCCTGGTTCCTTTACATCACACACCTCTTAAAGCCTGTTATCAACAACACTGCCCACGTATTATATGGGATGAATGATAGTGCATAGTGGTTATCGTGCTGGACTGTCAATCAAGAGGTCGAGGGTTCAAATCCCCAACAGGGCAGAAAATTTGGTTCGAGATATCTGCACCAAGAGCACCCCTTAGCCAACTCAGCTATGATGAGTAGTACACTGACCGTACGCTGTCGGTGGGAAGACAAGACGGTGAGGGAGAGGATTGGCCACCCGCCCTCATATGCCGAGGCTAAGAAAATGAAGTCGCTAACACTTCATAACCATGGCTGCCTCAGAGCTTGCTTAAGGAACTGCTCTTCTTCTTCTTAAATCATACATGTTTTGCACAGTTGGACAGCCAGCCATGCAAGCAGTGTTTCTGGGAGGTCAAACAACATTTCCTATTATCAATATTATCAATGACACTCCTTATCACTTTCCAAATCAAAACAATGAATAAATTTCTATCAATCCTTCAATCATTGCTTCAATCCCTCGTTCAATAATTCTTTCAACCAATCCTCCAGCCATACCTCAATCAAAGCTTAAACCGGCGTCTTCTCGAACTGTACTAAATAACGATGACGAGATTTTAATAATGAAATGATTTTATATAGCACTGTGGCACAGCCAAGGTCAAAGAAAAAATGGGCGCAGATGTTAGGTCCACGAAGATTTGAACTGATTTCTGGATTCAAAGTCCAGAGTGCTAACCTCTACACCATGGAAATGGACCGTAAAGGCTATTACTTCCGACTCCTTGGCAACTGGACTCGAATCTCCTTCCGACTACTCTTGACAACCCATCAGACTTGACACAGCACTCATGAATAAGCTGATGCCCTGCACTTGGCTTTCAAGAGGCGCTTTAGTAGTTTGGAGCTCTTACAATTACTATTATGATTACTGTACAGATAAGAACAGTGAATTTCAATGGGTAGCCTTAAGTCTGTGCTTATGGCTGACCTGTGGGAGTCCTTGCGTCGGCTTCAGATGCAAACAGCGCCTGTGCTGCATCCTGTATCGGCCATCCGTTCATCACGACAGAGGCGTACTCGGACCCCACAGGGGACGAGACGAGGGTCGGCGGCTGAGGAGGGTAGACAACGGCCATCTGGACAACACCCTCGGGCGCCACGTCGACTCCATTGACTGCCAGATGGGGGTCACCTGGAAAGAGAAATCTCAGTTTAATTCATTTACCATCATTATGACTTCTTTTATTTGCTATTTAAAAATCGATAGTGTAGTGGTTAGTGTGCTGGACTGTCAATCGAGAGGTCTGGGGTTCAAATCCCACCAGGGCAGAAATTTTTATCAAGATGTCTGCTCTATCTACATGTGGCCCCAGCCAACTCGGCTGTAATGAGTACATTGACCATACACTGTGGTTGGGAAGACCAGAAGGCGAGGGAGAGGACTGGCCACTCGCCCTCATATGCTGGGGCTAAGAAAATTAAGTCACTAACACTTCATACCCATGGCTGCCTCAGGGTCTAGCTTAAGGGACTACTCTTCTTCTTTTTCTAAACTTTTTTACCATTTGAGGTACAAGGGACGATTCCTTACGATTCTGAAAAATTATGAAGTGCTGTTCTCAAACGAAAAATCAATTGTTTCAGATATTAAGATACTAAACTTAAGTTTTATCACTAAATTTAATTTCATAATTAAATTGCTACTCACTTTTTTACCATTAAAATTATTTTACATTTCTTTTTACGAAAAGTCAGCAACTTAACCTATTATCCCTTTCCCTCTTGTCTCCTCCGAGTAGATATCTTGAAGGGGCACTATATCAATTTCTTTGATTGATTGAATCTAATCCTATGCCTTTGATTTAGTCCAATACAACAACTAATCTAAACCCATGCCTTCTATCTAATCTAATCCAATGATTAATCTAATCCAATGACTCTCATCTAATCTGACCAATCTCTTTTCTCTAGTCGTGGCTGGGCCAGAAGCGCTTCTGAGTAGCTTCTTGAATAGGCGCTATATAAATGCTCTGAATGAATGAATGAATCTCATCCAAAGACTTCTATTAATAATAATAATATTCGTTTATTCTGACACAAGTTGACATGGCCGCAGCTTGTTTACAAACATTTTAAGTTCAGTTCCTAGCTGTTTTTGTTTTGTCCACATATTAACTCACTTCATACGGGTTTAGATGTGCCATAATCACAATGCAAAAGGTCTCAGGTGATGGTCACTGTCGGGATTGACCTCTAAGTGACCTCTACGTACCAGGTAGGTTGGTGATGGATGGCACCGGATTCGGAGGCTGGACTGCTGGTTCAGTGGCAGTCCAGGAGGAAGATGCGATGGACAGGTAGTCGGGCGGCATAGCAGCAACGGGTGGACTGAGGCTGTGAAAGACATCTGCGTTCGGGTTCAAGGTCGAGGTCTTCGGTGTGATCACCTGCAACAAATCCATCAATCAATCATATGGACATCGGTTAGTCACTTTTTCAGGTAGTTGGCAAAATAAAACAAGTTTACTAATTGAAATTGTTACCACTTAAATCCTACCTGTTCAGGTAAACCCCAGTTAGCTGTCCTGGTAAATGATATTTGTTCAGGTAAATCCTACCTGTTCAGGTAAACTCCTGCTCTGTTCTTTAGTATGAGTATTATTGCTACAGTTGATTGCTAACTTAAACTCACCCACCCCACTCATTGTGCCACCTGCCAGCCAACTAATTATCCCTGTGCCTAACTCGGTCAAGCATTCGGTTGATTAATCAACTTGAATGTCTTTCCCTGGGTTGGCTAATCTGCCATTCTATAAGTTTCTTTAACCAATTCCTGTGTTAAACAGATCAGTACCTAAGATACAGCACACCTCACCAGACATCACGAATTCATGAAGAGCACAATAGAACATTCACTGAGAGCACAGCAAAACAAGAGTTAAATAATGATCAAAATAGCCTTGTCACACTCACTGAACTAGAAACTTAACACGGTAAAATTCATTCATGCTATTAAGCCAGCAAACCTTCAGGTAAATTTTGTATATCAACAATACTTTTCAGGTCCAACTTTTAATTCCAGTCAAAAACTAACCTGAGTTGTGCAAAGCAACATCACAGTCATACAGTAATGTACTTTAATCAGAAATGTGTGTAGCACCTGTACAGGATATTCTCGGGTTCTGTAAAATGTGCTGCGTGATCCTAGATCCAGGCCAGAATGAAACCTTTCTCAGATTCTACTTACAAGTTCTTCTGCCCATGACGATAAAAGTTGGTTTCCATCCAGTTAAACTGCACACATAAAACGTTAACTAATACTTATATACTAAATATTAACGTCAACATCAATAACTATTGTTGCAATAACCAATTCAACATAGCAACAAGAGTGAAAACAATTGTAAATAATCTTAACAAACTTAAGTATTCTTACAAACATGAAACAAAATGATTTCACTCATAAATTCAACTTTAATTCACTGAAGATAACAAAAACTAGATCCGCAAATTACTCACATCTTCCTGCAAATTCAAAACCACAACCAAAATAATGTATCATGCAAATACACATGTAAGTAATTAACAGTTATGATTTGTGACTACATATTTACAACTTAAGCCAGACATTGACAATATCTGTTTCTTTGTTACCACACAAACCTCAGAAAGACACAACTACAAGTTCTGTTCCATGTCACATCATAAACCTCAAGCAGTCCACAGACAAGTATGGCTTGCACGCACACATTGCATGGTATTGCATTTGGCCATTTCTATAGTGCTTCTCCCAGCATAGCCCATCCAGAAGTGCTAACACATTGGGACACCCAAAGAAAAAAGGCAAGATTTAAAGTGATTGATGCAGAAAATCTGTCACTTATTGTGCACTGTAAGTTTGTTAAAAGTAATTTTATTTATATTTTTCAAAACATCGAATCCGACCAAAGTAAGGTACTCCGCAATTCATCCAAAACCCACTGGGCCGATTTGTCACCAGGACACCCAAGCATTACCAAATCACACCCATCGTTAAATAATTCCACTGGAGGAAACTCCTATAGCGAATCTACATCAAAGTTCTGTCGCTAGCCTAAATGGTCTACAATACTCCAAGCCCAACTGCCTTCTTCTGGCAACCAGACTTTGTTCTTCACTTAGTATCTCAAGACAACCAACCCATATGAACTGGTGCCCCGCGCTTAGCTGTTAAGGAGCACTAAAGATATTTTAAATTTACAATTACAAATCTAAGTGACCTGACTACATGACTGATTGACTTACAAAAGTTCCGAGTGAAATGACACATTATTTTATTCAATTTTCAGTCAAAATATACTTCATGACACATGAAGTATACTTGTTTAGAGCTCCTGGGTACTTGAAAAATTTATATCTCTGGCAATTAGGCCTTTTGCAGCTACATTAAACACTGCAGTAAAGAAACTATACTAAGCTGTTCTTTAAACCAAATTAAATTCTACACTCGTATTTCTAACGATGGTCTATATAAAATTTTGCGTTTCAACTACATACAGCATAAGGATTGTAGCTGCACGAAACTAGCAAACAGAAAGTTATAACGTAAAGAGGTTTTTATTACAGTCACCTTTATTGCAAAGGGCAGATGCAGAAGCTTGGGTCGTGAGGGTCGGTTAGGGTCAGATTATGTGTAGTGATGGTCAGTTAGGGTCAGGTTAGGCATCGTGAGGGTCGGTTAGGGTTAGTGTCGTGATTAGAAAACATGGTGAACAATCTTCCACCGCATTCGGGAGTGTTTATCGGTTGGCTCCGTTCATGTGCACAAATCATGTGACATGCATTGACCAATATCGCAACGGGTGTGATTCTAGATCCAGGTATTAGGCTCACGTCGGGCGTGACTGTATCCACGACCATTTTGAAAATACAAAATAAAATAGTATTTTCTATTTTGAAAATAGACATCTATTTTCAAAATACTTTTGTGCCCATCACTGCTTCCAGACAACCTTGTGCAATAGACACTGGCACAATAGAATTTCCTAATTACCATCACAATGCATATACTCACATTTCCAAGTGGAACATCTTTCGTTCCAGCACGAACGATTTTCGCCAGGAACCCTTCCTCTGGTGCCTCAAACCCCATTGTCACCTTGTAGGTCTCAATCTCGGCCAGAAGGTCCCCCTCCGATAACTGGTCCCCTTCCTGCTTCGTCCAGCGCACTATGGTTCCCTGTTCCATCGTTTTCCTCAAAGCAGGCGGATCATGACCCTTTGGAACCTTGGCATCTGCTACATCTACCATATTCTTTCTTTCTTGACTTTGATTTATGTCATCTGCCCTTCTCTTTGCTGCTTTACCAGCATCATCCTTTTCTCTTGCTCCAAGAGATCTTTCTCCATCTTTTGAAGGAACTTTTCCCTCCTCATGGCGCATAAGTTCCTCCCGTACTTCAGTCAATACCTGTCCCAATTGATTTTTCCCAAGCCACTGCTTGCGATCCTTTGCCCTTGGATCGTCGGCTTCAAGACCAATTCCCCATTTAGGATCACATGGACTATACATGTACAAAGATAAAAATACAGCTAAAATAACTGGGAAGTAAATGTCTTCGATAAACATTAACATGAAGGTACAACTAATGGATGGTTGGATACGTAGGCGAAATGTCTGTAGACGAAATGTCTGTAGACGAAGTGTCATAGACGAAAAGTCTGTAGACGAGTTGTCGCTGAACCTCGTAGGTCAAACAATTTATCTGTTGATGCTTATAATTTCATTGCATCTGTTAAGATGCGTTTGGATTCTCCAATAGTGTAAGTTTTTCTGGCTAATGAATTCATTAGTGAGATCATCTGCATAGTTTGGTTATTGTTGAAGTTCACTTTAGTTCTTGAGGATTATTTAGATATAGAACTGATCAGAGTTTAGACATTTTAATTAGCACAACGAGCAAAGAAGAACGTAAACGGAAGTAGAGTACATAGAGTACTAAAGAGTCCTCTTATCACGCCACCTATTGTCCAGAATGTGTACAACACAGGCTTAATTCCAACACCCCCACTTTATACACATTCTAAAAATAGATCAGAGTCTTATTTCAGAAACCCCATGCCTAAGATGCATTTTGTATGTACATCTTTAAACATTTTGTATGTACATCTTTAAACATCTTTGTATGTACATCTTTAAACATCTTTGTATGTACATCTTTAAACATCTTTGTATGTACATCTTTAAACATCTTCCCCGAACAAGTCTTGGTTTGGATCAAGTGGAGTTGATACACCATTACACTCATTCATATTGAAACGAATCAGCATTTCTTCAATATATTTCTCTTGATCAAGTGAAATTGTTCCTTTTTCACGATCTCTCTGAATGTGTATGCCTACACAATAATGCGCTTCTCCCAGATCCTTCATCTTAAGACGTTTCATCAGATCCACTTTCAGTTTCTGTTTCTTATCGTTCGAGAAAATCAAGAGATCATCAACATACACAGCAATGATTAATATCTTTCCATTCTCATTCTTGTAATAAATACATGTGTCGAAATTTGACTGCAAAAATCCAAGATCTTTCAGCAATTTGTCTAATTTCTTGTTCCAAGCTCGGCTGGCTTGTTTCAAGCCATAAATTGACTTATTCAACCGACAAGTTCGATTATTTAGCCGATAACCACTTGGTAATTCCATGTAAACTTCTTCTTCTAATTCAGGATTCAAGAATGCCGTTGTGACATCCATTTGATCGATGTCCAAGTCATACTTTGCTGCAAGTGCCATTAGAAAACGGATGGATGTGTAACGCACAACAGGTGCGTAGGTTTCCTCATAATCAATGCCTGGCTTTTGTGAACAGCCTTTAGCCACCAAACGAGCTTTGTAACAGTCAACTGTACCATCTACTTTCAGTTTCGTTTTGAACACCCATTTACATTTTATAGCTTTCCTACCATCAGGTACATCAGAGAATGTCCATGTATGATTTTCAACATGTGCCTTGATTTCGTCTTCCATGGCATGTTTCCAATCATCTGCATTCTTAGAACCGAGGGCTTGTTCAACTGTTAACGGATCGATGTTTCTGCATAAGGTAGCTTGATTTACCACAAAGTCCTCATTAAATATCCTCTTATTCGGAACATGAGTTCTTTTTGGCCGTCCATCATCCTCAGAAATATTTGCATTGCTCAGTGGAATATCTGCTGTTGTATCATCAACGAGATCAACATTGGAATCTCTCAACTCTTCATTTTCAGTGCATGTGTCATCAGTAATGTTAGTCTTTGTACTGGTAGACTCCCCCACTTCAACAGGAGCCTGGATGAACTGGAACTGCTGTTGAGGAGGTATCAAAGAGTCTGTAGGAGAAACAATACTGTCATCAGAAATAACTGGGAAAGGATCGAATGAAGATAATTGTCGAACTGAGAACTGAGATTCGAAGAAAACAACATCTCTTGATTGAGTGAGTTTCTTGGTAATTGGATGAAGAAGTCTGTATCCTGTGGTTCCTTCTGAATAACCAACAAAGATATACTCCTTTGACTTTGAGTCCCATTTTCTGCGAGAATTTCCAGAAATTTTTGCCAAGGCTTTGCATCCAAAAACACGAAGATGACTGAGATCAGGTTTTTTTCCCGTCCATGCCTCTTCAGGAGTCATGTTTGTTAGAGCTTTTGTGGGTGAGCGATTCTTCAGGTAGTTGGCAGTGTTAATTGCTTCTGCCCAAAAATCTGTGCTTACATTGGATTCCATTATCATGGATCGAGCCCGTTCCACCAAAGTTCTATTCAGACGCTCTGCAATTCCATTCTGTTCTGGAGAATATGGAATCGTCGTCTCATGTCTAATTCCGCAGCTTCGTAGAATGGTCAAAAAAGCATTATTGACATATTCTGTACCATTGTCTGTCCGTATAGCTTTAATACGTGCACCAGTCTGATTTTCAACAAGTGCTTTGTATTCCTTGAACTTGTCGACAACCTCAGTTTTTGACTTCAGAAAATAGACAACCGAGTGTCGTGTGAAATCATCAGTGAAGGTAAGAAAATACCGTGCACCACCAACAGATGATACTTGCATAGGACCACAAAGATCAGAATGAATAAGCCCCAGAACGTGTTCTGCACGTTTGACTCCTGTTTTCTTAAATGGTTTCCGATGCTGTTTGCCTTTCACACAGGCTTCACAAGGAATACTTGAGACTTCGTCTGATTGAACACCAGATGACATCTTAATTTGCAACAGACGCATCGAAGGACGATTAAGATGTCCAAGACGACGATGCCACAAGTTCACAAAGCTTGTTGACATTACTGCAAACGAATGTGATTTCTGGCGATCCAGGCAATATAGTCCATTAACTACTGTGGCAGTAGCAATGACATTCTTTGAATTGACCTTCAACTGTTGGTTGATTATACGACAACCCTGTTCGTCAAACAAAACAGTTTTGCCTTCTTGTGCTATCTTGTGAACTGCTAAAAGATTGATTGCTAAATCTGGAGCATGAACCACATCAAAGGCAGTCATCGTTTCTTTTGACGACAATGGAATGGATATCCTCCCTGTTCCAGTACTTTTCAGTTTAGTTCCATTTGCAATTCCAACCTGTTGACTATCATTAGGAGTGAAACTCTCAAACCAGTCAAGTCTCGATGTAAGATGTACTGTAGCACCAGAATCAAGGTACCAGTCATCACCTGTCGAAGTGGTGGAATTCACTGATGAGACAGAAAAATTCGTGTGTGCAGACAAGGCACCAACATGTGCACTGACAAAAGGTTTATTTTGTTTAGCACTGATCCTTTTAGAAGACTTGTATTGATCGCACTGTGGACGAGTATGCCCATACTGATTGCATTCAAAACATCGTGGTCCTTTTGGTTTACCCTTCTTTTGGAGTCTGGGCATGGAGAAGGCAGACTGAGTTGCACTTGCACTTGCTCCAATATTCTTAATGCCATCTTGAAGCAAAAGACCTTTCACAAACTCCACTGTTGTGTCTTGTTTTGACCCTTGAATACCCAATATCAGAGGCTGAAATTGGTCAGGAAGTCCACCAAGTATTATACCTCCCACAACATTCTCCGGAAAGGGTTGACCAATCGACTCTAACTGTTCAGCAATTGATAAAATGTGATCAACATACTGTTGCATCGAAGGAAAATTTTCGAAACGTGTCTTGAACAAACTCGAATATAAACCAATTAGGCGAACCAAAGCAGTGCTTTCATATTCACCTCTCAATGCATCCCAAGCAGCTTTTGCAGTTTGGCATTTCTTTGTGATTTTTGCCGCACAAGGCTTTAGACTGAGATTGATTTTGGCTAACGCTCGTAAGTCCAAATCCGGATCAACAGACTGACCTTCTTTTGGCAAAATGCAACACCATAGACCAGCGTCTATCAAGAAATTTTGCATCCAGAACTTCCAATCACCATAATTCTTTCCATCAAGATGCTTTGCTTCCGATAACCCTCCAAGTGAACTTGAAGTTGCTCGAATATTTTTCAGGCTAATCTCCGTCTGAATTTGCTGCATTTGCAGTTGTAATTCTTCTAATGACGACATGTCGGAATGAACACGCGGTCCAAAGAACACAATAAAAAACAGCTTCTGTCGACACTGATAAGAAACGATAAATCTCGAAAAATATTAGTCGACACGCAGTAAACAGTTCTTTACAAGTCGGCCTGGGCCCATAACCTGTTGAAGTTCACTTTAGTTCTTGAGGATTATTTAGATATAGAACTGATCAGAGTTTAGACATTTTAATTAGCACAACGAGCAAAGAAGAACGTAAACGGAAGTAGAGTACATAGAGTACTAAAGAGTCCTCTTATCACGCCACCTATTGTCCAGAATGTGTACAACACAGGCTTAATTCCAACAGTTATAAGTATTTTGCTGTCTTTGCATTGTTGGTTCGTTGTATTGTTGTGTTGTTGACTGATAGGTCAGAGGTTGTTGCTACTTATGCATTTGTTGGAACTACTTTTTACTTTTATGTGACCACTTTGCTTTTATTTTTCCTCTAGGAAGGCTGGGTCTCCTTTGAATGCGACAGTGCGTGGTCACAGTTTTCACATCTGGATAAATTTTTTCCGGACGAATGTCATCAGACATAAACACCAAAGTTAGATTTCTATTCTATTCTATTTACGGACTTGTAAAGCGCCTCTCACAGTAGGCCTACAACCTAATCAGAGGCACTCCCAGTGCGAAGATTCCCTCGTAAAAAGGAAAGTCTTAAGAGAACGGACAGAAACAGTAGTGCCCCCAGGTAATATGAATGCACGAGTTATTCCATGGCAAAGGGCCAACAGAGGCTTAGGCACGATGATGTGTTCTGGCAGTCCAAGACCGAGGTATTACATGACGGTTCACGACGGTCTGAAAGCGAAGACGACGCTAAGAGGATATCTGAGCTAGGCCGCCTGCTAAGATCACAGAGGTAGCGTGGAGTTTGACCATAACTCTCCATAGGTAAGAAAGAGAATTTTAAACTGAATCCGAGCAGTTAATGTGAGCCAATGAAGGTGGAAAAGTCGAAATATGAGAGAAGCCAGGAAGGCAGACATCTAACGAACAGCTCATTAAGTACCGATTGGAGCGGAGCCAGACGGAGTTTTGGTAGGCCGATGAGTAACGAGTTACAGTACTGTAGTCAATGCGGGCACAGATGATGGCCTAAACCATGTTAGAAAAATTCGACAAGGGGACAGATTGTCGAATGGCGCGTATACACCCCGCAAATGTTAAAAAAAGCTGGATCGAGAGAGAGTTTAGAGATATGTGCAGAGAAGGAACGAGCACTGTCTAGAGTACGGTAACATTAATTTTGGGGATAAAGTAAACTGAGGGAACCGCTTAGCAAGTAAGTGTAATTGAGTTTAAGCAGCTGCTGGCAAGTGCCCAGCCAGCTCAATCGAGTCTTGTAAGAGTTAAGTGAAAGACGAATTGAGGACATCGAACAGTTGAGATCAGCAGAGATTCAATAGATGGGGAAAGAGCTGATGGGAAGAGTGTGTGGTGCTGTATATTTATTAACAGATTTATTCGCACGTTGTATCTTCCGCTTCATTTTTGGCTGTTGTAATTATTAGATTCCTTACGAAAGTCTTCTTTCGTCATCTTCCCTCACATACCATCTGACTTCAGCCAAACAAAGCCGTGTTTCTTCTCTCTTCTCGTGTCTTCAGAGAACAACATCAACGCCACCTATCCACAGAGAACACATGTGTTTTCACAGTGTATTGCCCATTTATTATTAAGTACCACAACCTAATGAGCAAGCATCAATCGATGGCGCTGAGGAATTGTAAGTTAAGGCCTTGTTTAATGTCCATACACTGTAACCGTCGCAGAGGGAGGAGACTCGAACCAGTATTCTCCCCGTTAGAAGGCGAACGCTGTAACCAAGGATAATTGGACATCTATAACATCTTATCTGGCCTTCCCATATCGACACTAGAACCACTAACATCTGTTCTGCACGCCGCCGCTCGCCTAATAAAAGGTTTTGGCCTATAGAGTAACTCTGCCACTGCTCGTACTCTGACAGCGCCAGTCCCAAGCCTGGGTAAAGAAGGAGGGCTACGTTAATGATCTTTGATATCACACGTGTCGTTAAACTGAAACTACTACTACTAACGTCTTAATAATTTACTACAATAGAAAATGACGTAATGAAGATATTACTGTTTGTTGGAAATAATTATTATGCATCGGATAGACCTATTATTATTATTATCATCATCATCATCATCATCATCATCATCATCATCATCATCATCATCATCATCATCATCATCATCATCATCATCATCATCATCATCATCATCATCATCATTTTTACCCGAGTTAGGTGTAATCACTCAGGATTCAAAACATTATGCTAGGAACTGTTACGGGTATCTGAATCAATTAGGCCTCGTTCTCCTCATGACTAGTGTATGTACCTCGAAATGCTATGGCAGCGCTGGAAACAGATAAGAAAGGCAATGAATAAGGAACATTTAAACCCTAAGTCATCATCATCGGCATAAGCACCATCATCATCGACATTGACATCATCAGCATTTATTATTTTAGGCCTGTTTTCATTTTTATTATTTTTAACACAATTTTTGCACTGAGGTTTCAGAAGGTTATAACATAAAGTACAAAAATTACAACGTCAAAACGTGTTACCTCAGTGACGACACAGAAAGACCATTTTTAAAACTAACTAAGTACATTTTCTGCCAAGTCTTTTTTGGGTTTTAAGAAGGACAATATAGTTACATTCTTTTGCATTACAATTTTTTTCTAAACAGCGATATCATAGTATGCTGGAATTAAAACCAATGCAACATTTCTGTATGAATGTTACGTCAGTGACGGTGGAATGCACCATAGACGTATTTTTGAAACGTTTGTTCTTCACTAACAAGGGATTCTGACATCAGCAGTCACTTATGAGATTTAGCGCTCGTCGCCGCTTGCACCTCCTTTTAGAGGTCATAGCGACGTTACATAAATGTTCAGACATTTATCTCTTGTAATACAATCATTGGCAGACAATCGGTTAATTTTCAAGCCGTGAAGGCGTGAAACACTGCTTTGGCTGCAATTGCTCTGCTGCCCTGCACATCACAGCGTATCATACTTTCAGAAAGTGGCTAAGTTTAAGTGCTGCAATTTTTTGTATTTTGTCGAATGAAAAGCATTGGACAAATGTGTGTGTGTATATATAGGACTACCTAAAGACTGCTTTTAACGCAAGAATAATTCCGAAAAGGCTTTTATTGTCATCTACAAAATTATAACACATGAAATACAAATATTAAAATATAAATTGATAAAAAAATACACGAAATAAACTTAGACCTATAATGGCAAGACGAAGAGGTAAGCATGTTCTGGCACAAGAACGTTCACTAGCTGATCTGTCTTGTGTGCCTATCCACCTACAAAGGCCAAGTGTTTATGTTCTTACGAACCTGAAACATTTATTTGTTCAGTGTTTATGTTCTTACGAACCTGCAACATTTATTTGTTCAGGGGGGATAAGGAAGAATCTGAGGCTACCTATTCTTAAAGCAGAATGCGTCTTGTAAATGGCCTCCATATATTTACTCTGGCTAAGCTTATAAACGTCATACGAAACTCTCTCTACTCGCAAAATTCTTACTCTTGAATTTCTTTCATTCTGTCTATCTGATAAATAACCGGCTACTGGCGCTGTGGATTGTACCGGGACAATTATAGGCCTAACTGGAATTGAACATTTATATAGCGATATATATATAACGCTCGTGAGTAAGCTGGTGCCCTGCGCTTGGCTTTCGAGTGGCGCTTTAGAAGTTTGGAGATTACGATTACGATATGTAACACAGTGGACAGTGGCCGATGGGATAGAGATCTCGGCCTCTGACGCGTAGAGTACGGGTTAGAGTCTTGTACAAGGTAGTTACTGTGAAGGGACCTTGAGCAAGTCCTTCTGCGCCATCGATGTCCTGTCGTGTGTAGTCGTGTGCATAAATAGAGTTACGCATACACAGATATACATACATAGACACATACTGACATACGTACACACACACGCATGTACATGCGCATGTACGTGCGTATACTTACATAGAATTGAATAGAATAGACATTCATACACACATCTTCTTATTTCTCTTCCGTCAGTTTCCCGACGATGAGGCCCTTATGAAGCCTCTCCAGTGTTCTCTATTCCGTACTATGCTGCCCATCTTCGTTATGTCGGTACCCCTCTTCTGTAGGTCTTCTTAGATGTTGTCCATCCAGGTCTTCCGTTGCCCTCTCCTGCTCCTCTCTCCCTCCACGTGACCGTGTAGCGCCGCATTGGGCAGTCTCTCTCCCGCCATCCGTCTCAAGTGTCCGTACCATCTAAGTCTTCGTCTCCCAATTATTCATACACACATACATATGTTCGTACTTCGTATACGTCTGTCCGTATATACAATTGCATACAAACATACATAAGGTCTACACAACACAAAATACGTCATATTACATACGTAATATTGTATACGTAGTCTTTGATTACATGGTATTTAATTGCGCTGCCAAACTACGTTGTCGTGGTAGGGAATGATTGTGGTCCGATGACAGTTCAGGTTGTTACCACAAGCTGGCAGAAGGTGCTCTGCTGATTAGGAGAGAATTTGAAAGCGTAGTAAATCATAGATCTTAGTGGTTATTAGCTTTTGTTTCACTACATTATTCTGTTGTCTTTATCACCTAGAATTCCTCCTCGTCATCGGTACATTAATTGAGCAATATGAGCGAGTTTGATACATGCTAAAATCACCTAATTAAACGATCGTTATAATTGCGAAATAAAAGTTGTTATGGCACACTGAAACATCTTTTAATGTTTCTTCCTGAAGCAATATATTTCCCCTTTTCGATCGATCTACTTTGGACCAATTAAGTCGCCTACACGATAATTATTATAAATCCATCAACAGTGAAGGTTTCACTGTAGGAATTGGCATAGATCTAGATTTCAGCAGAGCGTATGACATGCGGTGGAAATACGGTCTTATAAATATAATCAAACTACGAAATATGGAGATAATAGGAAGCATTTACAACGGTAACCGGACAATTCAGCGACAAGCATTTCGGGGACAGACAATTCGGCGGCAGACAATTCTGCGACAGAACATTCGCCGCAGGTCATGTTACGCCAGATAGGATAACCTTTCATGCTACCTGTTGTTAAATTTAAACTGTTTAAAACGGTGTCACGACAATTCGTCGAACGACATTTCGTCTACGACACTAGGTCTACAGACATTTCGTCGAACGACATTTCGTCTACAACTGTTTCTGTATCCATAACGGCTAATCAACAGAGACCGCTCTCTTATAGTTTCGCTAAAACGTGCTAGGCCTGCCTATATATTCTTAGGAATCCAGCTTCTAATTACTGAACAGATTATTTTCATCAATCCAGCTGCTATTGAATGGAAACTTAGTTTCATCCGTGCATCCAACTTGTTATCCAGCTTCTATTTACGGGAAAAATTATTTCGATCAATCCAGCTTCTATTTCAACACAGGAACGTTTTCATCAATCCACTTCCATTTAGGAAAATAGTTTTTTCATCAATCCAGCTTCCATTTTAAAGTGACAATATAAAATAACTTTGTAGACGAAATGTCGTTCGACGAAATGTCTGTAGACGAAGTGTCGTAGACGAAATGTCGTTCGACGAATGTCGCGGAACCGTTTAAAACTAGTTTTCTTAACCGATGTAGGCCCTATCTTTAGTTATATTTAGCTGTGTACGCTATTTTCTGTGAATTTGTAATCTCGTGTATTTCCTTTCAAACATACACATCTAAATTTCGCAACTAATTACATTGAATCACCTCATCAAATTGAGCTCTACTTTTTAATTGAAATCACTCGGCGAAGATGCTCATTGTAATGATTTTTGCACAATAAAGAGCTCATATTAAGTCTAAACGACTTACAACATTCTAATTAACGATATTCAATAACTTGTTCAAACCAATCGAATTTTTTCCTGCGCCGAATTTGTCTGGCACCAAATTGTCCTAGAATCTTTTCAACTGGATAAACGGTTTCTTAACGGATCGCAGTTTAAGGGCGAAAATAGGTAACACCCTATTAGAGGAATTTATGCTACACACGGTTGCAGCACAGGGTAGCGTCATATCGCCTATTTTATTTCTGTTGATGATCAGTGACATAGATGAGAAATCGATGTGTTCGTCATATGCAGTTGATAGTGCTGTATGGAGATCAGGAAGAGCGCTAATCTTATATTTAATTAGCTACAGAAGCAAATTCATGCAATCATTAAGTGGTGCAACAAATGGGGTTTTAAAATAAACGAAGATTAAACTGCTTGAAGTAGTGTGGATCCAGGGAACAAATCACCTACAGAGAGTACGTTGTACCTAAGTATAATGTACTCTAGAGTACGTTTTAGCCTAGACTCCACCTTACCTGCCACATCGGAGCAATTCTTATGTTCCCGCAACGTAACTTAGGCCGCCAAATGCTTTGGCTCTAGAGTTTTATAGTGCAATCCTGATGTCTGGGTATCATATTCTTTCTGCCGTAGAGCTATAGTATACTCATCTATGTTATTACAAGCATCTTACTTACTTCAAGGTTGACAGTAGAATGTGAAGTTGCTTCCTTACATAACGAGTCAGCCATCTCATTTCCAGTTTTGGCCACGTGACTTGCAATGGTATCCATGCAAGGGTCTCCGTGCAGTTTAGACGATGCAGATTTTAATAATTTCACAATACGAAGGACCAGGTTTGGTTTATAATCCGATGTTCGAGACTGAATGGCTTCCACACTGCTTAAAGAGTCAGTAAAGATAACAACTGGTTCATTAAGCTGGTTATAAATTAACCAATTTAGAGCTTGTTCTATTGCTTCTAATTCTGCAGTAAAAGCTGGCGAGTGATCGGTTTTTATGATCTGTCCTTTTTTTAAATTCAGAAATATAGAATAAGCTTATAATAGGCCGATACCATTTTGACCCTTGTCTGTTTTAGAACCATCAGTGCCATAATGTTTGTACTTTTCCATAAATTCAAGAGCATAATATTTAGTTACCTCTGGACTATCTTTATTACTTATAAATTATAATCTCTCTAATTTTCATATAGTTGTCTGTGGGGCGGAAGTGCCAGGGCAGTTTGTCAGATATCATTTGCCCTTCTAAGTAAGTAAGTATGTTCTTTATTAAACGCAAGCACACGCTCAGCTCTTTACATACAAAGTCAAAAATAATTTAGGTATAATGAAAACGATAGGCCCCTAATTAGGAGAAGAAACATTAAGTCAACTAGAAAACAGATGTCTAACTATACAACATCCTAGCAAGAAGCCACGCCTTGTAAGAGAATCAAATCTAGGGAAAACACGGTTATGTGAGAGTGGGCGCAGGTCATGACCAGTGCAATTGACATGGGGGAGAAGGTCATGGAGGGTGTGGCTAGTATTTGTTAAGATGTTTCTAAGGAGGTCTATGTCAGCTTTTTTTTACAATGCTCCTCAAAGGTTGGGAAAGATTTGGGCAGGAAACCAAGGCTTACCAACTTGCGGGCCAGCGCGCTCAAAGAGTCAAGTTCCTGCTTATTGGTGAAGCCCCACCATACTTGGGAACAGTAGCCTATATGTGGTTGATAGTGGTAGACCTGACCATATCAAGGTTACTAACTTACTACTCCGGAGCGCTCCCGACCACAGCACGGCTGAAAAGGACAGTTTTATGTAAGCCTACAGTTTGTATGTATATATATGAAGTATGTATGTATGTATGTATGTATGTATGTATGTATGTATGTATGTATGTATGTATGTATGTATGTATGTATGTATGTATGTATGCGTGTGTGACTGCGCACGTTAAAAACAGATCCTAAGATGGACAGAGTTCGTAATCGTAATCGTAAACTCCAAATTTCTAAAGCGCCACTCGAAAGCCAAGTGTAGGGCATCGGCTTATTCATCAGGGCTGCGTTGAGTTAAAGGGGTTGTCCAAGAGGATGGAGGATCAGATGAGTCGGTATAAGACTTCTTGAAGAGGTGCGACTTCAGTTTTGAGTTTAAAGCCCGAGGGGTGATAGATAGAGAAGCCTGAGGCGGATGATGGTGGGCGATTGGCTATGATGGTGGATGAACTGAAAACGTCTAAAGAGCCGAGTGCATTGATGCCGGGACTGGGACGAAAGCGTGCTAATAGCGATAGCAGCGTACGCCTATAAGTTGTAGGCTATGTATATGGCCATTTATATAGCGCCTTACAGGAACTTCACGAAGGCGCTAAGAACCTCACGCAGACGCTAAGTTGCCTGATTCTGTGTAGGCCTATGATTCTTTCAATGCAATACTTTAGCAATAACAGCGGGACTAGACACGATCGATGGGCCAATGAAGGGATGGAGAACCTATGGCACGCTGCCCAAAGTGGCACGCACTAAATATTTTTGGGCACGCGGAATTTAGAGCGTCCCCTAAAATTACAACTTAGAAATACAAAAGCGCTGCAGGAATCCACATTTTCTTTTATGAAGGACTTTCTTGTTACACCATTCTAAAAACGTCTTTGAAATAATGTCTTTTAATTCATTTTTTACGCTTTGCCAATTGAAACCTAGGAGAAAAAGAATTACTGCAAAATTGCGAGGGCACGCGACGGAATTTTTGTAAAGTGTTTTAGTGCATTTTGGCACGCCCCTTAAACAGGTTTGCCATCCCTGGGCTAATGTAACGCAGACAGCGTGAGGTCAGAGTTCTTTCACAAGGCTACTCGACTCTGTCATTAATCGTCCTCAGTGGCGACATGTCGCCGATGTTGCGAATCGGTGAATTGTTCCAACTGACAAGCTCGAGCACTCCGAGCAGAATCCGAAAGGGAAATTGATAGCACCGCTTGGCAAGCGGTGGCAAGCGGCGCTTGCCACCGAAACACTTCATAATAAGCAACTGCGAAGCGTCACGCCATGGTCACCTTTTCACGCACAAAATAATGACTCGAACCGGAAGTTAGATGTCCGGTCATTCCAGTTCAACACTCTCTACATTCATCTTAGGACCATTGTTGTCATAGACTACTACGGAAACCCATAAGTGACGTGTTATCTACAGAAACCCAGAGGTTACATATTATCTACGGAAACCCATAAGAGACGTGTTATCTACAGAAACCCAGAGGTTACATATTATCTACGGAAACCCATAAGAGACGTGTTATCTACAGAAACCCAGAGGTTACATATTATCTACGGAAACCCATAAGAGACGTGTTATCTACAGAAACCCAGAGGTTACATATTATCTACGGAAACCCATAAGTGACGTGTTATCTACAGAAACCCAGAGGTTACATATTATCTACGGAAACCCATAATTAAGTGACGTGTTATCTACAGAAACCCAGAGGTTACATAATTATTATCTACGGAAACCCATATGTGGCAGGCTAATTCTAATCGATTAGCATATGTCAGTAGCTAATTCTAATTCTAATCGATTGGGAATTTAACTAATCGATTAGCTAATCGATTAGACAAACAGCTTATTTTAAATCTAATCGATTAGCTACAAGATGCTGCTAATTCTAATTCTAATCAATTAGTAATTTAACTAACTGCATGCCCATCTCTTCTGGACAATCCCTCTAACTCGACGCAGCGCTCGTGAATAAGCTTGTGCCCTTAGCTTATTAGTAGGTACTCGCGCCTCTACTTCGCTTGGCTGGGCGTCATCGCGTCCTCTGTCCTCTACAACTTCGTCTGCCTCGTATTCCGGTCCGTCTTCTGGCAGTACCAACAACAGTACCTCTGTCTCTGGCTGACCGTCGACTACCTGAGTGACGCCATCGATATGGTCGTCTGATCGAAAACAGGTTATACGATGCTTCATCACTGACTGTCAGTGACTGATCGATTGACTGGTTGGGTCATTGACTGGCTGGTTTGCTTAGTGTTTGTCTGACTGAATAATTGACTGGTTCAATGACTGGCTGGCTGGGTGACGGATTGTCTGGCTGGTTAACTGTTTGACTGGTTGGCTCACAAACTGGCTCGTCATTGACTAGTTGGTTGGCTGGCTGCCTCGGTTTGGGGATTTTCGCCCCCGGAAGATTCGATTCCCACATTTCGCTCTCGGAAGTTTCGCCCCACTTATTTCACTTTAAGAAAAGATATAATTATTCAGAATGAATAGTTAACAAGAGCGTATATAAATAGAAAAAAATGTTGTGTAGTTGACTGCAGGTCAGATTGTATTGCATTGTAAAGCTTTACAAAGTGTTTCTAGACTATAAACTTCACACTAAACTTCTTTCACAGTTCAACAAATCTGTGATGCTTCACTTCTATTGTTCCGAGAGGGGTCAATCTTCCGGAGCGAATCTTCCGGGGCGAATTGTCCGTATCCCGGTTGGCTCACCGACTGTCTGGCTGCTTGAGTGACTGATTGACTGATGGTCTGGCTGGCTGACTGAGTTGCATGTATGGGGAGCGATTGAAGGTAATCGACCGCGTGAAAGCGACGACTTTGTCGTAGGTTGCTAGGGGATCATTCGACGGTTAGGCCTATAGTGTCAAGTTGCAGCCGCAAAAGCAAGAAAGCCCTATGATTCGACATACGGTTTCATTTTTAACAAAGTGGCAAAAGCAATTTTTGCGTTTAATCTTGTTTCACTAATCGTTATTTGGCTTATTTCGGACGCGGTGAACAAGCAGCTTGGTTTAAATATTCCATGCCTTTAGGCTCTATTTCAATTTTTGTATCTTATGACAGTAGTGCATAGTCAACAGAAGTTTAGAAGTTACTTCACTGCAGTTCAACAAGTCTTATATTTTTATTACTAGCTTAATTATTAGATACTTTTGTTGGTTTAAACAATTATGTCTACAAAAAGTAACTGCACAAAATCTGATTGTTATCATCACAAATTTCTTTCTCAATGAAGACACTGTAAAATGGCATTGACAGAGACAATACTTTGGTTCAATAGAGTTGTACGACAAGCATTCTGCCATCTAGCAATAAGATCTCATGTCTTTAAACACTGGCTTTTTTACAAAGTATAAGGGAGATACTAGTTTAGCTAGTTATTTGTAGTAACTATTAATACTTTGTACTTGCCAGGGCTTATTCTAATGTGCAGCTGGAAGGGCACATAACACAAATCAGAGTACAAAACATATATCACTTTAGTCAACTGTAAGCCAGTATTATTTTCTATGACAGCCAGATGTAAAAGTAAGATAGCGGAATGGTACGAATGGGGTCTTTGGAGTATCCGACGTATCACGTTCTTTATTTATGAATTTCTTGTGTCTTAGTTTACACTGGTTCCTGTACAGCATGTAAACAAAGCCATTGCAACTTTGTTGTCTTTGGTTCCCTGTACAGTATGTATTATGTAAACAATGGTGTTGCAAGACCTTATAATCAAACATGGACAAGAATAAGTCTTTCAGCAGCACATCATAATTATATAGATATATATATATATAGATATATATATATATATAATAGTGTATTGTAGATTTTTGTACAAATAACCAAATTTCTAATTTCTGTTGTACGAAACAATTTCACACCATACACAGATACATTTAATTTGCAAATTTCTTTCTACAGACTGCCGTTTAAATTATCCATGTCAGAGTAGATAAACTGAATGGCAGCTGCTGTATAAAATCTTTAGTTAAATTATGTTTTACATATCAGTCCTCAAAACGGTACTTGGAGCGTAAGTATGCACACTCCCTTAAGAATCCGACCAGAATGAAACTTTCATGTGGTGAATGTTGGCATATTAAATCTTCTGAAGAGTCACAACATAGGTTGGATATGCCTGGCTATCCTGGAACACCACAAAGATAGATGGGTCAGTGATGTCGTTGACAGCAGAATGATACCCTCGTGACGGCTGTTTCATGGTGGGACGGCCGGGCATGACAGATCCGAGGAGAACCTGCGCTAATATCAGGGACTGGTACTGCAGACCGTTTGGAACAGCAAAGTCTTCATCAGCGGAATAACTGGCATCACATGAGAAGTACGATCCGTTTCCGAAAGCAGTGCCTGAATAACAGCCAAATTTTCATATAAACATTAATTTGCTATTGTAATGCCAGGGTATTGTGCTCTGCAGCACATCTCATTGGGTGAATCACAAATTTGGTCACATCTCTGTGGTAGGCCTTGAGGTCTGGAATGGGTTCCCCTGTTGTTGCACTTGCTCCCCAGGACTCTTTCTGACACATTCAAGATTTACCTCTGTTCTTTTTGGCTGTGCTGGAGTTGGGATGACCTCTGAGTAGTTCCCTTGAACAGGTGCTATATAAATCCATTGAATGAATGAAACAAAAACGTGCAAGTCATATGGTTAGCGTGCTGGACTGTAAACCGAAAGGTCAGGGGTTCAAATCCTCACTAAAGCAGAAATGTGTTTCGAGATTTCTGCTCTAGTTTTGGCCCTAGCCAACTCAGCTCTAGTACACTATCGGTATGAAATCAGACAGTGAAAGAGAGGACTGGCTATCCGCTCTCACATACCTAGGTCGAGAAAATGAAGTCGTTAGCACTTCATACCCATGGCTACGTCTCTGCTTTTTCTAACCGCATTAGCCTAATCACGGCAATAGGAGACAAGAGAACTGGCTATGGTTTGTCACATATTCTCAGTCAGAGCCGACCTGATGTGACATACTGTCTGCGATGATACAAACAAGATTTACGAAGGTTTGTTATGTGCGGTAGGCACTAGAGCTTATTGTCCAGGCTTACCCAAGTCTTTAGACAGTATCTGATAGTGGTACTGCAGCAACTGTGAGGCCAATGCTAGAAAGCTAAGGAAGAGAATGCAGGAGTTGTCATGAAATAAACAAAATTGCCTCAGACTTGTTTGTGTATACGAAAAAAATCCATTGAAACAGAACATGCATAAATAGATATTGATTAAAAACTGGTCCAAAATGACGGATACACCACAATGAACCCCTATAATATCCCATGCCATACAACTGAGGAGTTACGTGTTTCTTAGAGCTAACCATTAGCTCCAGCGTATCCGCGGTTGAATCCCGTTCGCATTACACTCAGCATACTGGCATGGGGTAAGCCATGCCACAGCAGCTCTTCATTTGGATCCTGAGGCGGATTTTCGCTCAATAGCTGTTGCTTTTTCAAGCAATATGGTTGGTATAAACGTAGGTTTTCCACGTTCTGGATCTGCAATAACATGAAGCTACTCTATGCAAAATATGCACTAATCAGTAATTTGCATGTTGCATTGTGCAAGTTCTGGTTTGTGTCAGTGTTTCCTATGCAAATGTTCATCCAAATTCAAACTCAAACTGTATCATACATTTATAAAATTTTGTGTGTTCATTGTTAGCAATGTGTATGCTCATAAAAAAATCATGTGTGCTGATCTGTTTGAATGTAAGTTATGGTGACTTGAAAACACAATACCCAACGTATACCTTTTTACCTATTACTTTTATAGTAAAATTAGCAACAATGGGGTTGGTAGATATTTCTTCTAAAAAACTGAGTGGAGAATAACCATGAGCTAGTTAAGGAAAATGTCCTTTCTGAGGAAATATGCCACAACCAGTTTCATATTATTAGTCAGGCTTTATATTTCGCCTCATGTAAATGTACTAAACTGACCACATCAAAGACCAAGTACCACTGGCTGATGAAACAAATCTTCCTTCTAAGAGGTTTCTGATCCCAAGATGTGTGACGTGTTGCCTGTGTCTCAGCGGATTTCATTGTGTTCTTGGCTGTGTTCCACCTTACTTGCGTGATCTTTGCTGCCCAGTAGTCCGACACCGCAGAGCGTCGGGTGCTTCACTCTGCAACAAGGGAAGAGCTCCTGTTTCCACGGGCTCACGTGGCTGGCAGACTGCACCGTGCTTTTCGGTTGTGGAATGACCTCTGGCTTAAGCTACGCTCTTTACTTGTGGTCCACCCGACAGGGATTTAGAAGTCACTCAAATCTTTTTTCTTCAGTTGTGGCTGGGCTGGGAGCACTCCTGAGTAGGTTCTTGAAGGGGTGCTATATAAATGCTCAGAATGAATGAATGAATTAATAAAAGTATCTGTGCAGTCAATAAAACATTTTATGACAGAATTCTAACCCACTTACTCTGATAATCCTACAAGGAACTGGATTCTGATGTGAAATTAGAGCAGAAGAAATGCCACCAATTGAGGAGACATATCCGCCTGCCAATACTGTCTGAATATCCGAAAATATTGAGTCCACTCGTGACATCAAGAATAATCCCGGTTTAATCCCATCTCCATTCCAACTCGAAGGCGGGGAAATCCCTGCAAGGGATAACATTATGTCATAAAAACACTGGTAATTAGACCTTATTCCAGCCGGTTCTTTAAGTCTAGCCACTTTTTCATTTTGCTGTAACTTTTATTTTTAGCATCTGAATTTTAGAACACAGCTACCAGGGTATTTTCCGAATAAGTATGATCGTGGCCATTAAAAAATCGCTTACTTCTGGTAAGAGTTTGTCTGTGGGCCAAATTCCCGTACTCTTGGCGTTACAGGTCAACCGCTCTAACCAGTCGGCCATCGTGCCACACCATAGAAGATTTTTCACAATTTCAAGAACTTCATACCTTGTACCGTAAGTTGTACGGTTGATAAATCATACACAAAGTACCGTAATTATATTTTATCTGACAAACAGTACTAATGAATAGATATTTTGAATGCACACTTTGCACGCTACTATTGTCTATGGTCAGTAGTACTCAGTACATCTAGTTTGTTACTGCCTGTGTGATATGACCAAATTCCAGCATGCTTGCACCAAATTCCAGCCATTGGAAGGAATTGAGACAAGAGTGGTTGGAATTGAGTCAGGCATGCTGCTTACCATATTGCTTAGGTACCACTGTTTAAATAGTGCCTACACTTGCTAGGCCTAGGCCTATTAGCATAGGCCTAGCTATTATAATATGATTTATATACATTTATTTATAGGCCTAATGGGAACTTCATTAACTTGCAGGATGGGTAAAGTCAAGAAGTCAACTTCTCAATGTCTGCAGCTTCAGAAAAAGTAAAAACAAGCGCAAAGTAGACCCGCTTGCAGAAAACACTTGAAGTGGACCGAACACAGCGTGATACAGGCAGTGATGTGCTGCACCAATGAACCTACGATGTCAGTTAGAGCAGCTCCCAAACAATATGAAATACACAGAGCAACTCTACAGAGCAGAGTATATGGGAAAATAGAAAAGGGAGCCAAAGTCGGTCACAAAACATTGAAGTCCATGCAATTGGAAGAAAAATTGGTGGACTATGCCAACAATAGGACAAGAATAGGAATAGGATTTGGAAAAAGAGACATTTCTACAATGTGCAGGGAAATGAGCTCTCAAACATGGTTGTCGGTTTAAGAATGGGAAGCCGTCAAATAAATGCTCATCACCGCCAATCCGCCATAGGAAAAAAATTACACTGAGACAGACGGAAACAACAGCAGCAGTTCAACACCAATGTTCTCTGTTCTGTTCTCAGCCATCCTCGCTTCGAGGGTTGGCCGCATCATGAACAATATTCCTCCAACGTCTCCTGTCCTCCGTCATTCTTATCATTTCCTCCATTGTCAATCCCGTCCATATCTTTATGTTGCCCAACCAGTTTGTTCTCGGTCTTCCTCTTTTCCGTTCTCCCGGCATTGTGCCCTGTATGATGTCTTTCTCCATGCATGTTTCCTCTCTTCTCATGATGTGTCCAAAATAAATCATTTTTCTTTCTTTTACCGTCTTCAGCAGACTCCTCTCCACACTTGCCGCCCCCAACACCCATTCATTTGTCCGCATTTCCGTCCAAGATATATTCATGATCAGTCTCAGACACTTCATCTCGAAAGCCTCTATTCGTCTCTCCTCCTCCTTCCTCAGTGTCCAACTCTCACAACCATATATAGCCACCGGCCACACCAGTGCTCTCCACAACTTTATCTTCGTTGTATTTGTTATGCCATGACTCTTCCATATCTGTGGCTACTGCATAACCCTTTGCCAATCGAACTCTGATCTCTGCACCGCAATCGCTGTTTTCATTGATCGTTGAACCCAAATACGTAAATCTGTCCACCTGCTCCAGTTCCTCCTGGATAATCCTGATTGTACATTTGGTTTCCGTTGTTGTCATGACCTTCGTTTTTCCTGTATTAATCTGCATTCTATATTTCTTTCCTGTCCTGTCCAGTCTCTCTATCAACATCTGTAATTCTTCCTCTGAGTTTGTCAGTAATACAATGTCATCGGCGTATTGTAAGTATGTCAGCCTTCTTCCCCCTATCTGTACTCCCCCATCAAATCCCTCTAATGTTTTTCTCATCACTCTTTCCGCCAAGATGTTAAACAAACTTGGAGACAAGACGCAACCCTGTCTCACTCCCCGTCTGATTCTGAATTCTCTCGATAAAGTTCCTGCCACCCTGACTCTTGCTTTTTGCTTCTTGTACAGCTGTGTTAGCAGATTTATTATATGCCCTGGGAACCCCATTTCGATCATCGTTGTCCAGAGCGTTTCATGAGCTATTGAGTCGAAAGCTTTTTTGAAATCGACGGAAATCGACACCAATGTATGAAGCCAATAAAACTTGCCAAATATTTTTACATGTTAAAAGGAGTCATAGCCAATTGTCAGCCACAGCATCTGGAATATGGATGAAAAGGGCTGCAATTAAATATAAAAGTGACAAAAATTGCAGCAGCAAAAGGAGTAAAGTACCTATATAAGTAGTACATATATGAGGACCAGTGGGAATCGTGAAATGATCACTATCATTGCATGCGTTAATGCAGCAGGAACACCCATGCCTCCTCACATAATTCCAAAGGGAAACTGCAAAGGCTCCAGACCACGGATGCACCAGAAGGTACAAACTGGACTGTCATTGACTCGGGCTGGACTAAGCAAGGAATTGCCAAGCTCTGGTTCCAGGATATATTCCTGAAATATATTGGAAAGGACCAGCCGTAAGTTCTGATCCTCAACGGCCATGATTCCCACAACTTTGTTGAACTAATCGAAACCGCCATTGAAAACCAAATTGAAATTTTTGAATTGCCATCTCACACAAGCAACTTGTTTCAGCCATGCGATCTGCCCATGCTCGAACCTTTCAAGGAGTTTTATAACAGTGAATCACAGGAAATGAAGTCAAACTTTCCAGGAGTTGTTATCAACAAAGTCAACTTCAAGGGTCTCTTCAAAAAAGCCTATGATAAAGCCGTGACAAAGTACAACATTAAATCTGGTGCCATCAGATGTATCAATCATAAAATCAATCAATCAATCATAAAATTTATATAGCGCCTCTTCAAGGGCTCTACTCAGAGGCGCTCCCAAGCCAGGCCTGATCATACAGAAAAGTCTTCAATTGGGCGTAGAAGGAAGCCGAGTAAATGCGAGGAGATAACCGAAGGAAAGATGGCAAGACATTCCACGCTGTTGGACCAACAACAGAGAATGCTCGGCGCTGCAAAGTAGCAGTGCGGGCATGTGGAACCAAGAAGTCACCCCGAGAAGAGGAACGGAGGGCTGAGCGACCCTTACGAGAAGAAGAGAGAGTGAAGATGGTGCACAAGTAGCGAGGAGCTGAACCCAAGACGCTTTGCCAGACGAGAGAGCAGAGCCGATATAGGATACGCTGCCGGAGGGGAAGCCAGTGTAGAGTATGATGCATTTAGGAGGATACGCTACCACAGTGAGGAATGGAACCAACAAGGCGCACAGACCGCAAGACCCTCTCAAGGGAGGACAAGCAGACTTGAGGAAGACCAGTGTAAAGAGAAGAGCAATAGTCTAAACGAGAGCAGATGAAGGCATGGATAAGAGTAGAAGCAGCAGAGGTTGAAAGAGCTGCGAGCAACGACCCTAAGCTGACGAAGATGGTAAAAGCAGGAGCGAGACAAAGAGGAGAGGTGTTTAGTAAAGGTTAGTTCCTGATCAAGGATGACACCAAGGTCTCGTACAGAGGTAGAGAATGATATTAGAGGAAATTCAGCTGCAAGAAGGTTCAGGTCAAGTTTTGCCAGCTGCTGGTGGGTACCCAGCCATATGAACTGGGTTTTAAGAGGATTTAGTCTCAGGCGATTGGAAGAAAACCAGGCAGACAGTGTCAGTTGCACGAGACATCGAGCGAACAGCACTCAAAGCATCCCTTACAGAGCAGTGCAAGTAAGATTGGAGGTCATCAACATATGAGTGGCTAGAAAGAGCACTAGAAGCGAGAACAGATTCAAGTTCAGCAGTAAAGAGGATATAGAGAAGAGGACCGAGCACAGGCCAATAGGTACGGGGATCCAAGGGGAACGCGACGAATGGAAGACAGTAGATGAAGAGCGATAAGAGAGGTATGAAGAAAGCCACTGAAGAGGCAAGGAAGAGATACCAAAGCAAATGGAAAGGCGACGCAGGAGAATATCATGGTCTACCGTGTCAAAGGCTGCACTTACGTCGTAGAGTGCAAGAAGAGTATACCTGCCAACCTGCCAAGTTTCTTATATTTCGTGGAAATCTTGTAACAAAATCCAACACTTTTGGAAGAGATGGATTCAGAAGATTGCATTCAACTGTTTTGTCTAGTACAGTTGATCAGTTACATACATGTGTCGGCATTGCCGGAAATGAATGAGCCAGCAGTTTCTGCAACTTTTGGGTCCTGTGCTTGAGACTGATTTGACTGATGAAAATGAAATGATAGATTTGAACACAAAATTGAATACAAAATGGATCGATATGACTTTTTACTCTTAATGAAATCTCTGATAGCCCCGAACTATTGGAGGCCTATGATATAATACTCTATTATAATCTGGATGATCTCATATAGCCTAAAATAAAAGTAGGCCATATGCTTATTAGGCACTGGCTACGGAACCGTCCGGACGGTGCCGTAATTTCTTTTCTACGGAACCGTCCGAAAATAATCTATGGGCGATTGCACATATCTATGGCGTGAAAGCCGAACCATCAATAGCGCAGTAGTTAAGGGATGAACGAAACTAACTCTAACCCTGACCCTAACCGACCCTCACGACGCCTAATTTGACACTAAACGACCACACGAATACTAACCTGGCCCTAACCGACCCTCAAGTTGTCCGCCATAAAAAAATTGGACGGGAAGACAACAAGTGGACGTGACAGGCTTTTGCCAATATTTATTTCAACCGGATGTACACGCCATAGATATGTGCAATCGCCCATAGATTATTTGCGGACGGTTCCGTAGAAAAGAAATAACGGCACCGTCTGGACGGTTCCGTAGCCAGTTCGTATTTTCTATGCTAAAATCTCTAGGCCTGACATTAAAGGTGATATTATAATAGGGCCTAATAATCTAAGCTAGTGTTCTACAAGATGCTATGTATTCTCTGGTATCAAGTGTGTTGCTCTTGAATAATAAATAGAAATAGGTAGGGTCTACACTAGAACTAATAGCCTATTGTAATATTTTATCTTGACGAAATGTCTTTAAAATTGGATGCCTGTTCAAATAAAACGGATGACTGGAGCTTGGTCATATTCAAAACATGCTGGCTGGAATTTGGTTAACATGGCTGGAATTTGGTCTCATATAGGCCTTGTACATATTCTAATTGCTGCATAGATTTTTGCTAGTGGCTGGAATGTGGTTCACTTTGCAGAACAATTTTTCTTTCATATGATAAAACCATACACATAGGTTGGTTGACTTTATTAACTAAACTACATTCAAAGGAGGAATTTTACCATGAAACTAAATATATACAGATCTGCTAAACTGCTATTAGTAAATTATTCATTAAGAAACTCACCACAGGGGAATCTGAAGGCCTGGCACACTGAACACGTGTCTGAAGTTGAGCTGTTCACTGTCTGGCATCGACTACATGGCCAAGTGTTGTTGTTGCTGCTGTTAGAGTTCTCATCATCACAGTCCGGCTGACGTCGATCTAGCGTTACACTTGGACTACGAGTCGGCAAGGCCTGGAGTTTGTACTGCCACTGTCCAACGGATTGACACACAAAGAACAGAAAATTCAAGTCAAGTTTCATATAATTATTGTGACAGTTAAATTCTGCCTATTTAAGACACACACACAACAAAACTTTACAGAAAACACAAAACAACAATTTTATGTTTCTTTTGAGAGACAAGACTAAAGTGAACATAATTTACATCAAGAATACAAAATTAATTTGTCGGGAGATAACATAATATACAATAAAGTTCCTCTGCATATGCTTGAGCCTCGTTATATTTGGTCGACAATTTCACCTTCACGCAGAGGACGAACGTTCAGAACGCAGACGAAAATCTCTTCAAAATTTCTGACTACTGGGTACATGGCACCATTGAGCTGACTTAGCTGTAAACAAGCATACTATATTACAACTGTATTTGATGTTGCCCTCTTTGCAAAGTTCAGAAGTGTACACACAACCATATGACAGAAGATCAATGTTGCTGACCAATTGCTCCAGTTACCCATACAGCAACCACCTGAGTGGAGGCACTAACCCATACTCTCCGTATTACATGATGATTGAGCACTCCAATCGGCTACCCTCCCCAAACAACAATGTCATCCTTCACATGACAACTTAAAACTTAATATTTTGGATCTGGATTTGGATTTTATACTTTATGAATCCATCAGTCACTTAGCTTCCACCCTCGGCTGTCTATCCCCCTCTCCTCAGCGACTGACTGTGCCTCTGACTCATGTATTGTCATCTAACACGTAAATCTTATATTGTTCATTACTTCACAATAGACTGCAGATGAAGGTCAACTGTTCTTACGGGCGAGTCGACTAGGTGCACCTCGTAGATGAACTCGGCAGAGTTGGGAATCATCCATCTCGGCAGATCGAAGAGACTTGCCTTGAGCAGGGCGTGAATCAGAGCCTGACCGTACTCTTTCAACATATCCACCACAAGCATGCGCTGGGTTGCAAAGTCTTCGTTGTCCTAGAAACACAAAAGCCAAACAAGTCAGAAAATAGATTTGTGCAGTTATAGTGGACATTAAGTGCAGCAAAGCAGATTATTTACATAATGTTGCTTTAACCCTTTAACGACGAGCTGCCTATGGTTTCCCATATATTTTAGTACACGCTTGTCGTTAAAGGGTTAAGAGATCATAGAACAGTGCACGGTGTTCTGAAGTTAGGTCTGTCATAAATCGTAACCATGTACACGATGTCGGCTGTAAACTCTACATGGTACTCAATCAATCAGAATTTACATAGCGCCCCATCAAGATTCCTACTCACTGTGTCTGCTTTACACATGTGCAATAGCCGGTCGGTATCTGTAATCGCTTACTTATTATAGCCCTCTTCAAGAAAACTCATAGGAGGGAGGAGTCCTTCGTGCACAGTTATTTGGCATCTTTGACTGCTGCCTTGATACTATATAGTGGTGCTATATAAATACAGCAATAAAAATAATAGATAAATATATACATGGCAGAAGCAGAATTCTACGAAAGTTGAGGAATAATGTGCTTACAGGCTTCTCACGAGTGCATTGAGTGAAGTCGACGAAGTACTTGGTGACGGACTCATTGGCATCCCTCTGGTGAATGGAAACGCTGGCGATACCACATAGGAAGATGCTTCTGGCAATGGGACTCTGCAGGAAGGCAACGGGATTTGTCTGGATAAACCTATGAAACAAGTACAACAACAAATTAAGAAACCACACTCTTATCCGATTCTCATAAACCTACAGAAATTGCATAACACATTTTCCCAGTGCAACAGCCCACAGTTCACCTATCTTAAGAGCCCTCTCCTTTGATGACAGTTGAGGCTTCAGAAACCTGCATTTGGTAAACAGCTTTGGTATCCACAACCAAAATAATCCTATGTTGAAATGTGCAAACTGTAAATAAAATTGTACTGCAATTTGGAACTTGCCTTTGGTTGCTAACATTTGAATCTCCGAATCTCCGTATAAGAGAGATAATTACTAATCCCTGAAATAATGCTGTATTTGAGAAGCATAGCTGGTACAGTCTTACAACAATGCAGCATTTTAATTAGCTTGCATGCTACAAAAGAAATAAATTTGGTATCCACAACCAAACTGCACTACAATAGAATTCATGTTATAATAAAATTTAATAAATAGCATTATACACAGGCTTCTAGTGTAGTGATGCTTCTCTAAAGCAATACAATAGATCGTACAAACACAGACCAGAAGCTCCAGTGCTAAATTAAAATGCCTGCAAGTGCCAGTAACTGAAAAACCAACTGTGATCCTCACTCATTTATGAAAGAACAAAGGCAACCTGGTTATTCAGCTACATCTTCACGCTTTACAACTTTAACAATTGAAAACTTCATATTTGTTGGATTTAAAAAGCACCATTCTGGGCAGAACCGGTGTTCGTCAAACAGAGTTTGAGCCAAACTATTATAAACCACAACCAGATTCTGGCACACGAACAAACTCGTTCACTTCTGCCTCCGCGTACGTGAGGTCATCAAACCCAACTAAGATCGCACAAAACTGAATGCAGAAGTCATCCATTACCTGGTGGTGAGTCGGAAGAGATCATCCACCGTGTCCGGATGATTTCTAAGCCCATCTTGTTCTTCCAGCATCTTAAACATCCGAGTAGTTATGGTCTATGTACAACAACACCAACAAACAATCAAATGGGCAAATGACAGAGAAAGCGCCTATGCAATCAGAAAAGCTAGTTCCCAACAGCTTCTCTACTTTTTATCACAGCATCTGAAGAAATAAATTGTGGCCGAAAAACTGTCTGCATAGCCTACAACAGAAACCCAGCTCCAACAATCTGCAATCAAAATGAATACTTCTACGCCTGGAAGAACCGCAAAACGCCTGTACATTGACATTTTGAAATGTCTATACAAAAAGTGCTCTGATCCTGAGTGGTCGAGTGGGTTGGTAGCCCGCTCGTCACGTGCCGGAGTGTTTACCATTCACCTAAACCGCTCCTCCCCATCTTAGATTAGATGACTAATCAAAGACGCTATCTAATCTATTAACTTCTACGTTGGGTCAGAGGTAGGACTATTATACTGAAAGAGAAAGAGGTGGACCGCGGTTGATCTGACCTCGAATGACGGCTGGTTTGAGAAGGAACTGACTGAGCGGACAATCGAGGATGTAGAGTCTGGCGTAGAACCGGTCGACGACGATGATGGCTGCTCCTGTCGTGTTCCAGTGACCTCTGGCACGAACCGCTTGTCGATGACGCCGTCATCACTCTTCTCTTTACTGAAAGAAAAGTCCATCCAACATGTTAAACACACATACACACACTTACATAGACACATACACAGGCACATAAACACATAGATCTAGACTTACATAGACACACATCCATAGACACATAAATACATGCACACATCCATTCATAGACGTCCATACATACATACACAGATATACATACGATCTTTGCCGCCCAGTGTCCGACGTAGCGGCGCGTCGGGTGCCTCGCTCTGCGATGAGGGGTGAACTCTTAGTTCAACGGGCGCGCTTGGCTACCAGACAACGCCAAGCTTTCTCAGTTGTGGGCCCTTCCATCTGGAATAATCTCCCGCCAGAGCTGCGTTCATTACTCCTGATCAACCCAGCTGGGTTTTATAAGTCACTCAAGTCTTTTTTCTTTAGTCGTGGCTGGACTGGGAGCGCTCCTGAGTAGGTTTCTTGAGGGGGCGCTGTATAAATTCTCATAATGAATCAATGAATATATACACAGATATACAGACTTACACATACACTGTACATCCAAAATCAAACAACTGAAACAGGAACAGAATGGAACATCAAATCATACTTGATCACAGATTAGCTTGGATCGAATCAACAAGCCTAAATCAAGTCAGACTGGATGTAGATTAGATCATTCAACAAGGTCTGATTGCCTTAGTCTGGTCAAACCTAAATATCTCTCCCTGTATCTGTTTTGCTAACTCTCTCCCTGTATCTGTCCATTCTGCTTAATATCTCTCCCTGTATCTGTCTGTTCTGCTTAATATCTCTCTCCCTGTATCTGTCCATTCTGCTTAATATCTCTCCCTGTATCTGTCCATTCTGCTTAATATCTCTCTCCCTGTATCTGTCCATTCTGCTTAATATCTCTCCCTGTATCTGTCCATTCTGCTTAATATCTCTCCCCTGTATCTGTCCATTCTGCTTAATATCTCTCCCTGTATCTGTCCATTCTGCTTAATATCTCTCTCCCTGTATCTGTCCATTCTGCTTAATATCTCTCCCTGTATCTGTCCATTCTGCTTAATATCTCTCTCCCTGTATCTGTCCATTCTGCTTAATATCTCTCCCTGTATCTGTCCATTCTGCTTAATATCTCTCTCCCTGTATCTGTCCATTCTGCTTAATATCTCTCCTGTATCTGTCCATTCTGCTTAATATCTCTCTCCTGTATCTGTCCATTCTGCTTAATATCTCTCCCTGTATCTGTCCATTCTGCTTAATATCTCTCCCTGTATCTGTCTGTTCTGCTTAATATCTCTCCCCCTGTATCTGTCCATTCTGCTTAATATCTCTCCCTGTATCTGTCTGTTCTGCTTAATATCTCTCTCCCTGTATCTGTCCATTCTGCTTAATATCTCTCCCTGTATCTGTCTGTTCTGCTTAATATCTCTCTCCCTGTATCTGTCCATTCTGCCTAATATCTCTCCCTGTATCTGTCCATTCTGCTTAATATCTCTCCCTGTATCTGTCCTTTCTGCCTAATATCTCTCCCTGTATCTGTCCGTTCTGCTTAATATCTCTCCCTGTATCTGTCCTTTCTACTCTCTTCCTGTTTTGGTGCCATGTGCTTAGGACACTAACACCACAGAAATTACTAATGACAATCACAATGACAATTAAGACCTCTGAGGAGATTTCTGTTCTTCAGTTGAAGAGGCAGCATCACCAACAGCAGCAGCAGCTGACTCCATGTCGGACGCAGAGGTCGACATCAACGACGAGGTATTGGCGGAAGTAGATGTCGGAACATCGTCAGCAAACGAGACCCGGACGATGGCAGCAGTCGACGGCAGCGCTGTTCCGTTGTTTGACAACGGCTGACGGTGGCTCTTTGATGCTTCTGCCGTTGCAAACGTTCCGCGGACAACGTCCGAGTTGAGACTTTCCATCCTGACACTCTGCAGCACAGTCAGCTTCTGGAATAGAGTAAGGTCAGAGGTCATGTTAAGATTCAACTTACAAAGCAATCAAACACGTACACAAACAAACATATACATGCATGCATACACATACAAAGAGACATACAAACATACAATCAAACATGGTGCTGGGTGGCGCTGCTTAAATCCTATACATTATGAAGGCTGTAATAAACTGGACTCATTTCCTTTCAGTAGGTAGCGATGCTATAGCACTATATGCGTTAAAAACGTGGTTGCCCATGTACGACTCATTTCATTTCAGTAGGTGGCACTGCTAACGGTCGCGTAGATTCAAATTTAAACATAATCAAAGTGCCGTGCTGTTCAACACGCGGGTGATTTCTCAAATTCTTCTCGCCCGGCTTCTGAGAAAACATCTATTATTTTGTAAGTGAGTACAAATCTAATTTAATCCCAACCAATCCAATAACTATATATATATAAACAATATATATATATATATATATATATATATATATATAACAATCTATTCAAATCCAATCTAATCTAATAACTTATATAGATCCATCATCATAATGCTCCAGGCACTAACCAATGGTCGCTTCTAAGGAAAACCAAATTCCAGAAGCAATATTAAAAAAACAAACACCAAATAAATAAATAATGAATAACTAATAAACAATTAATAAATACACAAATCCGCTGCTGCCATGTTACCTTGGACGTTTCGCCGAAACTTGGCTGGCTTCGCCTTCGACTCTTGTAACTTCCACGCAACCTGAGCAAGACACACTCATCCATTAATCGAATATAATTCTTTTTCAGTATCAATTTAATATTATTCTTTCAAATCTAAATGATTATATTCCAACAAATTATGCTTTTCATTACTGCATTACTCAATAAATCAAAACAATCAATCAATTTCTATCACTCCTTCAATCATTGCCTCAATCTATCGTATAATAATTCTTTCAACCAGTCCTGCACCCGGCACCTCAATCAAAGCTTCAATCACTCCATCGACCACTCCTTCAATTACTCTTTCAATCATCACTTCAATCTCTTATTCCATAATTCCTTCAACACTCAAATCAAGCCCCTTTCTCAATCAAAGTCTCAACCAATCCTTCAATCAATCCCAAACCAATCCTTCAATCAATCCCAAACCAATCCTTCAATCAATCCCAAACCAATCCTTCAATCAATCCGTCTCCACTCGCACCTCTTCCCCTTCCCATACCTCGGAGGAAGCGCCGCCGACGAATCCCTTGCACGCCCCATTGTCTGGCTGATCTGGCTTCCCGCAGCAGTACCAACACCAGCACTCGCAGACCCGTAGTGGAAAACCTCGTCATCACTCATGTAGCTGGACTGTGTCACTCCCATACGATGCCAACCCCCGGAGCCGCGATGGTCCGCTCCAGTGCGCGGTGACATCGGTGAGGCCTTGTGGGCCGTGCCCCCACAGAATAACTCGGACCGCCCGCCCTGGGTTCTCAGAGGTCCCCCGGTGCTTGCATGGCATGGATGATGCTTGGGGTCGTAGCCGGAATGGTATTTGTCGCCTTGGAGTCGTGTCGAGGGTTGGTGCCAGCTGCGTCGGTACTGGTAGTCGAGGTCGGCCATGTCGCCGTGATCCACGTTACAGGCGTGGCCGTAGCGAGGTTTCATGCCCCTGGAACAACCAAAAGCACCTGTCACCGTGGCAACGACAAGCAACTGCTACTACGATAAAAAAGAACCATCACCGTTACAACGACATAAAACAATTTTCAAAACAACCATTGTTACAGGAAGGCAACCGTTACCAAGACAAACAAAACTTTACCAGGCAAAATGATAAACAACAGCTGCCAGAACACAAAATAAGTTACCGAAAAAGCCATTACCAGGACAACGATATACAACAGCTACAGTAACAATGAAAAACAACCGTTACCAAAACAATCAAAAATGTAATTTAATTTGTAACTTCTAAAATGGTTCATCAAACCCAAGCCAAAATCAGTTTAAAAAACAATGAACAACCCATACAAGGACAACTAGGGATGAGCCGGTTATCCGTTCAGAAACTGGATCGGGCGGATTTTGCACTAATCGGCATTAATAAGAATCGGCGATCCCAGGACTACCGATCCAAATACCAAAAAAGTAATATTTTTGACCAAAAGCAATTTCTTTTTTCATTAATACAGAAATAGTAACCTGTTTTGGCGAGCTCCTGCGGTAATCTTTACTTAATTGAAAGTCCGTACAAATAATAAAATTGTTAGTCAATGTGTCAACAAAATGGCGGAGAGTCACGCTTTTTTCTTATGCCACGCGGTTTCAAACTTTCAAATGTTAATTTCTTTTAAATAGTTCAGTGCATAAACTCTCATTGGAATTACATCTAGCGAGAATATACAAGATTTTGTTTTCATTTCTTTTTTATTAACTATTCGGATCGGAATCGGCGAAAATAGCAGGCCAACTATCCAGAATTGGAAATCGGTAAAGAATGCCAATCGGCTCATCCGTAACTATATACAACAGCTACAAGAAAACCAAAAAACAACTGCTACCAGAGGACGCTATAAATTCATGTTATTACAACAAATTCATTTTCTCGGCCCCGGTATTCTCCCTCGCCCCAATCTTCCTACAAACAATCGCTGTACTACTTTCACAGGTGGCTCAATGGGCAGGAATAACAGGATTTGAACCCTCACCCTCTGGGTTGGCAAACCGAGCACTCTTACCTGGTGCGGGGACTCTGGAGTTCTGGACCGATTATCGAACACTTCTGAGGAGCGGGTTGCGCAGGATGGGGCGAAGGTGGAGTGACGGTTGCCGTGGGAACGTAACCATTGGCAGCAAATGCCTGGAGGAAGAACAACAGCAGACAAATTAACATATGAAAGAAACTCAAGATACATGATCCCTTAAATTAAAATCATACCTCAAACCCAATTATTAAAATCCCTCAGACTAAAACATAACTGATTCCATTAGATATAAGTGATTGCTCAGATTTGACATTACACTGAACATTTGACAAAGAAATTGCTTCTGAAATTAAACTACAAATGAACCTTCACCAAGATATAAATGATCCCTCAATTTAGAACATAACTTATCCCTCTGTATAACTGTTTCAGGAAGGCTCAAACCACATGCTTCAAGTTACAATTCATCTCTGACTTAACTTTACAACTCTTCTTTGACTTAACTCTACAAATCATCTTGCACTAAACTTTACAAATCATCTTTGACTTAACTCTACAAATCATCTTGCACTAAAATTTACAAATCATCTTGTACTAAACTTTACAAATCATCTTTGACTTAACTCTACAAATCATCTTGCACTAAAATTTACAAATCATCTTGCACTAAACTTTACAAATCATCTTTGACTTAACTCTACAAATCATCTTGCACTAAACTTTACAAATCATCTTTGACTTAACTCTACAAATCATCTTGCACTAAAATTTACAAATCATCTTGCACTAAACTTTACAAATCATCTTTGACTTAACTCAACAAATCATCTTGCACTAAAATTTACAAATCATCTTGCACTAAACTTTACAACTCTTCTTTGACTTAACTCTACAAATCATCTTGCACTAAACTTTACAAATCATCTTTGACTTAACTCTACAAATCATCTTGCACTAAAATTTACAAATCATCTTGCACTAAACTTTACAAATCATCTTTGACTTAACTCTACAAATCATCTTGCACTAAACTTTACAAATCATCCTTGACTTAACTCTACAAATCACCTTGCACTAAACTTTACAAATCATCCTTGACTTAACTCTACAAATCACCTTGCACTAAACTTTACAAATCATCTTTGAGTTAACTCTACAAATCATCTTGCACTAAAATTTACAAATCATCCTTGACTTAACTCTACAAATCATCTTGCACTAAAATTTACAAATCATCCTTGACTTAACTTTACAATTGCCATTACCTCGACTCCCTCTAGACTGTCTCTGCCCTCAGTACAATTAAATAAATAAGTAAGTGAAACCCTCAATGTCTTGATTCCCTACAGGTATAACTGAATCAGAAAAAAATTAACTGGTCTCACCATTCCTGGGTCATAGACGGCGCTGGCCGACCATACTGGTGACATGCTGGCGTGCGGAGTGAACAATGGCAAATTCTGTGGAAAAATTATAACATAAAATGTCCAAATTCAGTAGAATTATTTTTAATATGAAAATATAATACAGTAATACAAAACAGTAAAACGTAAGCATAAAAAATCAAAATGAGTAAAAAATTCAACACAATTTTTTAATGTCTACATAAACACAGAATTTAAAGCCAAATTCAACAAATTAATTCAAACTGAGTTATGTGCTAAATTTCAAAGTCAATTTAATTCCACAACTTTCCAGGTTTTCCAGAATCTATGGCAACCCTGTCAAATTCAATACAGAATTAAAATCCAAATTTAACACAGAATTAACATCCAAATTTAACACAGAATTTAAAGCCAAATTTAACGCAATTCGGGTGGTGCAGTTAAGAAAACATTTGACACAAAGATTAAAGCTTCCATTAGCAAGACAAAATGCCAAATTTAGTACAGAATTTAGCCAAAGTTACTATCCCTATACAAAGAAAACTCCAAAGTTACTATCCCTATACAAAGAAAACTCCAAAGTTACTATCCCTATACAAGGAAAATCCAAAGTTACTATCCCTATACAAAGAAAACTCCAAAGTTACTATCCCTATACAAAGAAAACTCCAAAGTTACTATCCCTATACAAAGAAAACTCCAAAGTTACTATCCCTATACAAAGAAAACTCCAAAGTTACTATCCCTATACAAAGAAAACTCCAAAGTTACTATCCCTATACAAAGAAAACTCCAAAGTTACTATCCCTATACAAAGAAAACTCCAAAGTTACTATCCCTATACAAAGAAAACTCCAAAGTTACTATCCCTATACAAAGAAAACTCCAAAGTTACTATCCCTATACAAAGAAAACTCCAAAGTTACTATCCCTATACAAAGAAAACTCCAAAGTTACTATCCCTATACAAAGAAAACTCCAAAGTTACTATCCCTATACAAAGAAAACTCCAAAGTTACTATCCCTATACAAAGAAAACTCCAAAGTTACTATCCCTATACAAAGAAAACTCCAAAGTTACTATCCCTATACAAAGAAAACTCCAAAGTTACTATCCCTATACAAAGAAAACTCCAAAGTTACTATCCATATACAAAGAAAACTCCAAAGTTACTACCCCTATAAAACAGTCTCCTGGTACCCATCAAAACACAGCACGAGTCCCCACTTTATTCTTATAATTATTTATTATTATTATTATTCCTATGCATTTATTAAGTGCCACAAGCTAAAGATGAAGCATCAGTCGATGTTGCTGAGCAGTTGTGAGTGAAGGACTTGCTCAACGTCCCTACACAGTAACCGTCTCAGAATATGAGGATCGAACCCATACTCTCTGTGTTAAAAGGCGAGGTGCTGCTCAGCAATCTAACCAATCGGCCACCATATACCGCATCGTTACCTTGCTTAAACGAGACATGTCCTACCTGAGGAGGTATGTACTGGATGCTGGGCACAGGTGACGACCTGTAGGAGAACTTTGGCTGCTGGTAGATGTTCAGAGAGAAGTCAGAGTTCGTGACCTTTGTCAGGTAGGAGCTACGAAGTAATGGAGTGGCCTTGATCCGTGCCTACAATGTAAAACATGTAGATGACACCATCGTTATAATTATCATGCATTCATTAAGCATTGCTACCTAATGACCAAGCATTAATCGATGGCAAAACTTGCTTGAGGTCACTACACAGTAACTGTCTAAGAGAAGGAGGATCGAACCCATATTCTCCACGTTACAAGCGAGCGCTCTAACCAATCGAATGCCTCGTCAGAGTCGTCACACTAACAAGCACCTGTAGCCAATAATAACAGTGACAATTTATATGGCGCCGTAACACAGCCATGCCGTTACAAGGGCGCCTAAACCTGACACAATGAAATCTGGACCTTTTTAACCACTCGACTTGTGTTAATACCAATTTACCAATGTTCAATAAAGAATGGAGGGCCGAATTGAAATCTAATTGTATAACTAATCACGAACAGGTTAGATTCCTCTTAACAGGTGAGTGGTAGGTAAGTGAACTCGTTACTCATGAAGCCACAGAGGAAGTCCAGAGAGTGGATCATCCAGTGTTCACTGTTCTGTTGCAAAGTACTTTGGACTCTTCCACCCTCACCTTCTTTACTTTACCGTCTTTACCTTCACCTAAATCTTCTTTACCTTCGTCTTCTGTACCATCACCTTCTGTGCCGTTAGTAAAAAACGAATGAAAAGCAACACACCATTATCGGCATCCCAAGGAAATTCTTGACCTCCACTCGAAGGTAACGATAAGCCATCTGCGCGTCCTCCTCCGTGTCGAAGTTTACGTACCAACAGCTGTTGAGGACAAACTGGCAACTGATGAACGGAGGACACGACTCACTGGCAAACAGGTTTTCCACATCCTGGAAAACAGAATGCATGGAATACACAGTCAGAACATCTCAGAACATAATCTGAACTTCAGAGAACGCTTTAGAATAAAATCTGAACATTTTAGTCAAAACTTAAACAGAGTTCAGTAAGAATATTTGAGAACAAATCGAACATTCTAGAACAAAGTCATACTTAAATGAAACTAAGTCTGAATATCGTAGAACATTATTCAAAACTCAAAGCAAGATCATTGAACTTAATTACAAATGAGTCCTAAACAAACCGGTTGGCACCGGTGTTAATATGTTGGCACTGGTGTTAACACGTTAGCACCTGTATTACCATGTTAGCACCTGTGGTAATATGTTGGCACCCAAGTTAACACATAGGCACCCGTGTTAACATATTGGCACCGGTGTTAACATGTGAGCACTGGTGTTCACATGTTGGCACCGGTGTTACCACGTTAGCACCGGTGTTACCATGTTGGCACCTGTGCTAACATGTTGGCATCTGTGTTATGCAACTCACTTTAATTGGTGTGGAATCTGGAATCTCGCGCAATATGACGATGCATCTCCTGTGCAGAGGACGAACTTTCTCCCCCGTCTCATCAACATAAACACTACCGATTTCTGAAGGAAAACAGTTTCAGTTTCAATTTCTTTTTTTAAATGAGGGATCATATGCACGTTGGGTTAGCAAACAATAAATAATAATAATAATTAATTTTGTGCTCCTGATAATTTTTCAAATCTGAGGGATCCTATATATATCAGAGAGTAAAATAGCAATAATAATAGAAATAAAAGTAATAATTAATAATAATGATAATGTTGATGATAATAATGATGATGATGATAATAATAATACTAAAAACGGTAAATTTAATTAGTCTATATTTTAGTTTGTTGGCTTTATGAAGAAATACATTTGTCTTATAATAATAATACAAGTACTACCCATCACTGAATTTTTTATTATCCATATAATTTTAATACTGTTATTATTAATGATAAAAGCAATAATAATAAATAATAACAATAATAAGTTACAATGAAATGATCGTAACCTCTTAAAACTTCTATGACGAGATCGATGTTTCGAGTGAGTCGTTTCACTTGGTTGAAACTGGCGACAGTTGTGATCGGAACGAACTGATCAGCATCCATCTGAGAGACGAGGTAAGTATCACTCGCCAGATTTTCCCTTCAAACGTAACACAACACAATTTATGTAGCACTTCTTCAAGAATCCTACAGAGTCATTCCGAGTGAAATCAACCAAATTTTTTAACATATTCCCACCTTCAACTTTAGATTTTTTGCTGAAAATTTTTCAGTCTGTTTGTTAATCATGTTGAAGCACAAAAATAAAATTTTATCAAGATAATTTAAAATTTGACAGAGATATACCATCTTAAAGCGAGGCGCGGTCGGCGATAATTTGTATCCGATTTCGCGAAATGTTCTCAGAGGCCACATTTAACATGATATAACTCAAGAAGTAGCGCAGATAGAGGCATGAGGTTTTCACTGCTGTATTCACAAAGTTATAGGCTACCTAATGACTAATCAGCCTATTATAATGACTGTGTCTTGAGTAGAGACTTTACAGGACAGCTGCCAATATGCCATCTAAGAAATCACAAACTATTTTCTTGAATTTGCCTAGTCCAAAGTACTTTGCAACAGAACAGTGAACACTGGATGATCCACTCTCTGGACTTCCTCTGTGGCTTCATGAGTAACGAGTTCACTTACCTACCACTCACCTGTTAAGAGGAATCTAACCTGTTCGTGATTAGTTATACAATTAGATTTCAATTCGGCCCTCCATTCTTTATTGAACATTGGTAAATTGGTATTAACACAAGTCGAGTGGTTAAAAAGGTCCAGATTTCATTGTGTCAGGTTTAGGCGCCCTGTAACGGCATGGCTGTGTTACGGCGCCATATAAATTGTCACTGTTATTATTGGCTACAGGTGCTTGTTAGTGTGACGACTCTGACGAGGCATTCGATTGGTTAGAGCGCTCGCTTGTAACGTGGAGAATATGGGTTCGATCCTCCTTCTCTTAGACAGTTACTGTGTAGTGACCTCAAGCAAGTTTTGCCATCGATTAATGCTTGGTCATTAGGTAGCAATGCTTAATGAATGCATGATAATTATAACGATGGTGTCATCTACATGTTTTACATTGTAGGCACGGATCAAGGCCACTCCATTACTTCGTAGCTCCTACCTGACAAAGGTCACGAACTCTGACTTCTCTCTGAACATCTACCAGCAGCCAAAGTTCTCCTACAGGTCGTCACCTGTGCCCAGCATCCAGTACATACCTCCTCAGGTAGGACATGTCTCGTTTAAGCAAGGTAACGATGCGGTATATGGTGGCCGATTGGTTAGATTGCTGAGCAGCACCTCGCCTTTTAACACAGAGAGTATGGGTTCGATCCTCATATTCTGAGACGGTTACTGTGTAGGGACGTTGAGCAAGTCCTTCACTCACAACTGCTCAGCAACATCGACTGATGCTTCATCTTTAGCTTGTGGCACTTAATAAATGCATAGGAATAATAATAATAATAAATAATTATAAGAATAAAGTGGGGACTCGTGCTGTGTTTTGATGGGTACCAGGAGACTGTTTTATAGGGGTAGTAACTTTGGAGTTTTCTTTGTATATGGATAGTAACTTTGGAGTTTTCTTTGTATAGGGATAGTAACTTTGGAGTTTTCTTTGTATAGGGATAGTAACTTTGGAGTTTTCTTTGTATAGGGATAGTAACTTTGGAGTTTTCTTTGTATAGGGATAGTAACTTTGGAGTTTTCTTTGTATAGGGATAGTAACTTTGGAGTTTTCTTTGTATAGGGATAGTAACTTTGGAGTTTTCTTTGTATAGGGATAGTAACTTTGGAGTTTTCTTTGTATAGGGATAGTAACTTTGGAGTTTTCTTTGTATAGGGATAGTAACTTTGGAGTTTTCTTTGTATAGGGATAGTAACTTTGGAGTTTTCTTTGTATAGGGATAGTAACTTTGGAGTTTTCTTTGTATAGGGATAGTAACTTTGGAGTTTTCTTTGTATAGGGATAGTAACTTTGGAGTTTTCTTTGTATAGGGATAGTAACTTTGGAGTTTTCTTTGTATAGGGATAGTAACTTTGGAGTTTTCTTTGTATAGGGATAGTAACTTTGGAGTTTTCTTTGTATAGGGATAGTAACTTTGGAGTTTTCTTTGTATAGGGATAGTAACTTTGGAGTTTTCTTTGTATAGGGATAGTAACTTTGGAGTTTTCTTTGTATAGGGATAGTAACTTTGGCTAAATTCTGTACTAAATTTGGCATTTTGTCTTGCTAATGGAAGCTTTAATCTTTGTGTCAAATGTTTTCTTAACTGCACCACCCGAATTGCGTTAAATTTGGCTTTAAATTCTGTGTTAAATTTGGATGTTAATTCTGTGTTAAATTTGGATTTTAATTCTGTATTGAATTTGACAGGGTTGCCATAGATTCTGGAAAACCTGGAAAGTTGTGGAATTAAATTGACTTTGAAATTTAGCACATAACTCAGTTTGAATTAATTTGTTGAATTTGGCTTTAAATTCTGTGTTTATGTAGACATTAAAAAATTGTGTTGAATTTTTTACTCATTTTGATTTTTTATGCTTACGTTTTACTGTTTTGTATTACTGTATTATATTTTCATATTAAAAATAATTCTACTGAATTTGGACATTTTATGTTATAATTTTTCCACAGAATTTGCCATTGTTCACTCCGCACGCCAGCATGTCACCAGTATGGTCGGCCAGCGCCGTCTATGACCCAGGAATGGTGAGACCAGTTAATTTTTTTCTGATTCAGTTATACCTGTAGGGAATCAAGACATTGAGGGTTTCACTTACTTATTTATTTAATTGTACTGAGGGCAGAGACAGTCTAGAGGGAGTCGAGGTAATGGCAATTGTAAAGTTAAGTCAAGGATGATTTGTAAATTTTAGTGCAAGATGATTTGTAGAGTTAAGTCAAGGATGATTTGTAAATTTTAGTGCAAGATGATTTGTAGAGTTAACTCAAAGATGATTTGTAAAGTTTAGTGCAAGGTGATTTGTAGAGTTAAGTCAAGGATGATTTGTAAAGTTTAGTGCAAGGTGATTTGTAGAGTTAAGTCAAGGATGATTTGTAAAGTTTAGTGCAAGATGATTTGTAGAGTTAAGTCAAAGATGATTTGTAAAGTTTAGTGCAAGATGATTTGTAAATTTTAGTGCAAGATGATTTGTAGAGTTAAGTCAAAGATGATTTGTAAAGTTTAGTGCAAGATGATTTGTAGAGTTAAGTCAAAGAAGAGTTGTAAAGTTAAGTGCAAGATGATTTGTAAATTTTAGTGCAAGATGATTTGTTGAGTTAAGTCAAAGATGATTTGTAAAGTTTAGTGCAAGATGATTTGTAAATTTTAGTGCAAGATGATTTGTAGAGTTAAGTCAAAGATGATTTGTAAAGTTTAGTGCAAGATGATTTGTAGAGTTAAGTCAAAGATGATTTGTAAAGTTTAGTGCAAGATGATTTGTAAATTTTAGTGCAAGATGATTTGTAGAGTTAAGTCAAAGATGATTTGTAAAGTTTAGTACAAGATGATTTGTAAATTTTAGTGCAAGATGATTTGTAGAGTTAACTCAATTTGAATTTTGTGTTAAATTTCTCTCTAAATTGTATGTTGAATTTGGCTTTAAATTCTGTGTTTAGGTAGAGATTAAAAAAATTGTGTTGAATTTTTTACCCATTTTGGTATTAATTTTTCTGATTGGCTTTTACTATGTTTTGTATTATATTTTCATATTAAAAATAGTTCTACTAAATTTGGACATTTTGTGTTATTGTTTTCCCACAGAATTTGCCCTTTTTCACTCCGCATGCCAGCATGTCACCAGTATGGTCAGCCAGTGTCGTCTACTACGACCCGGGAATGGTGAGACCAGTTAATCTTTTTCTGATTCAGTGTCGGAAATCAAAACTTTGGGGTTCACTTACTTACTTACTTTTTTAATTATTGTATTGAGGCAGTGAGACAGCCTAGAGAGAATCAAGGTAATGGCGGTTGTAAAGTTAAGACAAAGATGAGTTGCATTTGTATTTTAATTTCAGAGACAATTCCTGTGTCAAATGTTTAATCTGAGGGATCATTTATATTCTAGTGCGAAAAATCGGTTACGTTTTAATAGGAGGGATTTTAATATTCTGGTTTGAGGTATGATTTCTATATGTATTTGAGGGATCATACATCTTTTGAGGGATCATGTATCTTAAATTGAGCTTCTGAGTAGAGATCTTGAAGGGGCGCTATATAAATTCCGATTGATTGATTTATTGATTGATGCTGATTTGCTGTTTTTCTTCCTCCAGGCATTTGCTGCCAATGGTTACGTTCCCACGGCAACCTTCACTCCACCTTCGCCCCATCCTGCGCCACCCACTCCACAGCAGTGTTCGACAGTCGGTCCAGAACTCCAGAGCCCCCGAACCAGGTAAGAGTGCTCGGTCAGTCAACCCAAAGGGTTCGGGTTCAAATCCCTGCTATTCCTGCCCACTTGTGCCACCTATGAAAGGAGTACAGCGACTGTTTGTAGAAAGATCGTGGGTGAGGGAGAATACTGAGGCCGAGAAAATGAAGTTGTTATGAGTTGGTAGCGGTTGTTTTTTTGTTGTTCTTGTAGCTGTTGCATATCGTTGTCCTTGTAAGGTTTGTTTGTTGTTTTTTTAACCTGATTATGTCTTGGTTTTGGTATACCATTGTTGGCTGTGTTATGCATTAGACACCGGTGCTATAGGAGTTACAAATTATATTAAATTTTATATTAAATATTTCATTGTTTTGGTAGCTGTTGTTTTTCATTGTTTTGGTAGCTGTTGTTTTTCATTGTTTTGGTAGCTGTTGTTTTCATTGTTTTGGTAGCTGTTGTTTTTTGGTAGCATTGTTTTGGTAGCTGTTGTTTTGGTAGCTGTTGTTTTTCATTGTTTTGGTAGCTGTTGTTTTTCATTGTTTTGGTAGCTGTTGGTTTTCATTGTTTTGGTAGCTGTTGTTTTTCATTGTTCTGGTAGCTGTTTTACATTGTTGTCCTGGTAATGGTTTTTCTGGTAACTTGTTTTTTGTTGTTCTGGTAGAGCTCTGTTGTTTATCACTGCCTGTTTTTTGTCGTGGTAACGGTTGCCTTCCCTTGTTCTTGCAACAGTGGTTTTTCGTTGTTCTGCAGATTGTTTATAAATATCGTTGTCATGGTGATGGTTGTTATGGTAGCAGTCATCTGTCGTTGCCATGGTGACGGGTGCTTTTCGTTGCTTTTCCAGGGGAATGAAACCTCGCTACGGCCGCGCCGGTAGCCTCGATCACGGCGACATGGCCGACGTCGACTACCAGTACCGTCGCAGTTGGCACCAACCCTCCACGCGACTTCCAGACGACGAATACCATTCCAGCTACGACCCCAAGCGTCCTCCACGCTACGCAAGCACCGGGGGTCCTCCTCCGCGAACCCAGGGCGGCCGGTCCGAGTTCTTCCGCGGGGGAACAGCCCACAAGGCCCCGCCGATGTCACCGCGGACCGGAGCGGACCATCGCGGGGGTCGGCATCCGATGGGAGTGGCGAGGTCCAGTTACAGCAGTGATAACGAGGTTTTCCACTACGGGTCTGCGGGTGCTGGTGCCGCCTCGGTGGCGGGGAGCCAGGGCAGCCAGGCGACGGGGCCCAGGCCCGAGGGAGCGGCGGAAGCGGGAGGAAGTTCGTCGGATTCGACTGTCTTGCAGGGCGCAAGGGATTCGTCGGCTGCACTGCCTCCGAGGTATGGGTAGGGGATGGGGAAGGGGTTGAGGGAGACGGATTGATTGAAGGATTGGTTGAGACTTTGATTGAGGAAGGGGCTCGACGGAAAAATTATGGAATAAGGTATCGAAGAAATGATTGAAGGAATGATTGAAAGATGGATTGAAGGAGTGGTCGAAGGAGTGATTGAAGCTTTGATTGAGGTAAGGGCCAGAGGATTGTTTGAAAGATGGATTGAACGAGGGAATGAGGCAGTGATTGAAAGAGTGACAGAAATTGATTGATTGTTTTCACTGATTGCTTTGGAAGACTCGAAATCCGAGGTAAAGCAAAGCATAATTGCTTAGGATATAATTGTTTAAATTTAGAATAATACTAGAGTAATAATGAAAATAATAATATTTGATTAATGGATGAGTTTGTCTTTCTCAGGACGGGTGGAAGTTACAAGAGTCGAAGGCGAAGTCGGCCAAGTCTCGGCGAAACGTCCAAGGTAATGCAGCAGCAGCAGCATAATGTAATCACATTTGTTTTGATGTAGCTCATTTTTGCTAGGATGACTCAACTTTGAGACCTTCAGATGATTGAATATTTTCCTAATCCAAGTTGAGGATTTTTAAAAATTTATTTTTACATATCTAGGATGCATAGTTATTTATTTTACTAATTTTTTTAACGAGTTATTCATTATTGGAAAGTTAATTTTTTACCAATTTTTTTATTGAGTTATTCGTTATTTTTGTATTTATTCATTAATTTTTCTATTAGTCATTTCCTTTTTATTTGTGTATGTATTAATTATTTATTAGTTATTCATTATTTGTGTATTTATTTATTAATTGTTTATTAGAATTTTTATTATTTATTTTTTTGTTATTAGTTATTCATTATTTATTTATTTGCTATTGACTTTCTTAGTATTGCTTCTGGAATTGGGTGTTTATCTTTTAATTAGTTATTCATTATATTATTTATTTGATTTATTTTATTGATTCTGTAATTTGATTAGTTTTCCTTAGATTAGATTTTATTTGATTAGATTTTATTTGATTAGATTTTATTTGATTAGTTATTTGATTAGATATTATTTGATTATTAGATTTGTACTGACATACAATGGACATACATTTGGTTGGTTTTTGCTTTCCGCTAGAATTCGGTGGCAGGAGTTCCGTCGAGCGGCGCAGCATCTTTCGAACTTCAAGAGAAGTCCTTTCCTCCTCTGCCTGGAGCTTTGGTCAGTTTTCATTATTATTATTATTATCATCATCATTATCATGATTATTATTGTTATTATTATGTTTATTATTATTATGTATTTATTAAGTGCTACTATCTAATGATGGCGCTGACCAATTGCGAGCGAAGGACTTGCTCAAGGTCCCTACACAGTAACCATCTCGGGTGAGGAGGATCGAACCCTTACTCTCTGCGTTACAAGGCAACACTCTAACCAATTGGCCACTGTCTCACTGCAGTCCTTATTACAACCATTATGACTGCACAAATGTTTTCTTATGTGTGATTGTCTGGATGTTTGCTTGTATGTTTGTACGTGTGTTTGTCTCTTGGGATGTGGTGTAGTAGCTCTGTGCCTGGTAACCGGAGGGTCGCAGGTTCGAATCTACCGGAAGCCACTGCGTAGCGACCCGGGACAAGTTGCTCACCCACAGTTGTATGTGAGGAAGGCAACGGGAAACCACATCACTCATCTCATCCCCCGAGTGACTTGAAAGCAGAGAACTCGTCGTTATAATCACGTCTCTTTGTATGTGTTTGCATGTTTAGTGTTTGTGTCTGTATGTTTGTGTATTTTTCTTCGTATGTGTGTGTGGAATACAGAGTAGAAATAAGGAATAGATTTGAAATATTGGAGAGGGACGATGCAGAAACAGAGGAGGTTGAGAACAATTTATGGGAAAAGACAAAGGAAGCGATCTTAGAAACTGCGGAGAAATATATTCCGAAGAAAAGAAAAACCAAAACAACTCCTTGGCTATCGAAAGAAGCTATTAACATAGCCATATGCAGAAGGGAAGCAAAAAAGAGAAGGAGATAAAGATAAGATAAGAAAACTGAACAGCGCATTCCAAAAACAAGCGCGCATGGACAAAGAAAAACATCTAAATGAATTATGCAAGGAAATGGAGGAGGAGGGAAGAAAAGGAAGAACTAAAACTATGTTTTCAAAAGTGAGGGAAATAACGAGAAAAAACACACCAAAAAATGGGGTCGCTGAAAGCAGGTGATGGACACATAATTGCGGATGAAGAAGGAATGAAGAAAGATGGAAGGAATACACAGAAGAGTTGTACAACGAAGATAAAAGAGTAAAGGTAGAAAAAACAGATGTAACAGAGTATGAAAATGAACCGGAAATCATGGAAGCAGAGGTAGAATGGGCTATTAAACAATTGAAAGATAATAAGGCCCCGGGTCAAGACGGGATACCAATAGAAATGGTAAAAGCTGGGGATGGCGTGATGACAAAGACAATAACAAAAGATTTGTAATAACATATGGAAAACTGGAAAGTGGCCAGAAGATTGGAAAAGTTCAGTCTTTATCCCTTTATTTAAAAAAGGAGACGCAAAAGGCAGTGATTGAAAGAGTGACAGAAATTGATTGATTGTTTTCACTGATTGCTTTGGAAGACTCGAAATCCGAGGTAAAGCAAAGCATAATTTCTTAGGATATAATCGTTTAGATTTAGAATAATACTAGAGTAATAATGAAAATAATAATATTTGATTAATGGATGAGTTTGTCTTTCTCAGGACGGGTGGAAGTTACAAGAGTCGAAGGCGAAGTCGGCCAAGTCTCGGCGAAACGTCCAAGGTAATGCAGCAGCAGCAGCATAATGTAATCACATTTGTTTTGATGTAGCTCATTTTTGCTAGGATGACTCAACTTTGAGACCTTCAGATGATTGAATATTTTCCTAATCCAAGTTGAGGATTTTTAAAAATTTATTTTTACATATCTAGGATGCATAGTTATTTATTTTACTAATTTTTTTAACGAGTTATTCATTATTGGAAAGTTAATTTTTTACCAATTTTTTTATTGAGTTATTCGTTATTTTTGTATTTATTCATTAATTTTTCTATTAGTCATTTCCTTTTTATTTGTGTATGTATTAATTATTTATTAGTTATTCATTATTTGTGTATTTATTTATTAATTGTTTATTAGAATTTTTATTATTTATTTTTTTGTTATTAGTTATTCATTATTTATTTATTTGCTATTGACTTTCTTAATATTGCTTCTGGAATTGGGTGTTGATCGACGCCTTTTGCATTACAATAATGGAGCTATATAAGTTATTAGATTAGATTTTATTTGATTAGATTTTATTTGATTAGATTTTATTTGATTAGATTTTATTAGATTAGATTTTATTTGATTAGATTTTATTTGATTAGATTTTATTTGATTAGATTTTATTTGATTAGATTTTATTTGATTATTAGATTTGTACTGACATACAATGGACATTTTTTGATCATCAGTTGGTTTTGCTTTCTGTTAGAATTCGGTGGCAGGAGTTCCGTCGAGCGGCGCAGCATCTTTCGAACTTCAAGAGAAGTCCTTTCCTCCTCTGCCTGGAGCTTTGGTCAGTTTTCATATTATTACTATTATTATCGTCATGCATCATGTTGGATATTTATTAAGTGCCACTATCATGGAAGATGAAGCATCATTAGAATTAGCTGCTGAAATTTGCTAATCGATTAGAATTAGAATTAGCTGCTGAAATTTGCTAATCGATTAGAATTAGAATTAGCTGCTGAAATTTGCTAATCAGATTAGAACTAGAACTAGGCTGAAATTTGCTAATCGATTAGAATTAGAATTAGCTGCTGAAATTTGCTAATCGATTAGAATTAGAATTAGCTGCATGAAATTTGCTAATCGATTAGAATTAGAACAGCTGCTGAAATTTGCTAATCGATTAGAATTAGAATTAGCTGCTGAAATTTGCTAATCGATTAGAATTAGCTGCTGACAATTTGCTAATCGATTAGAATTAGAATTAGCTGCTGAAATTTGCTAATCGATTAGAACTAGAATTAGCTGCTGAAATTTGCTAATCGATTAGAATTAGCTGCTGAAATTTGCTAATTGATTAGAACTAGAACTAGCTGTTTGTTTAAAAATATCTAATCGATTAGTTATATTGCTAATCGATTAGAATTAGAATTAGCTGCTGAAATTTGCTAATCGATTAGAATCAGTAAAATCTTGTAGCTAATCGATTAGAATGAGCTGTTTGTGTAATCGATTAGCTGATTGATTAGAATCTAATCTATTAATTACCCATATCTCGTTTTGTTGTCAGCGTCATTTAACTCTTAGCCTGACCTCTGACATTGCTCTCTTCCAGAAGTTGACTGTGCTGCCGAGCGACCGGTTGGACAGTCTCCACTCTGACGTTGTCCGTGGATCGGTTGCAACGGCAGAAGCGTCGAAGAGCAACCGTCAGCCGTCGTCGAATAACGGAACAATGCCGCCGTTGTCGGTTGCTGCCGTTGTCAGGGTCTCGTTTGCTGACGATGTTCCGACATCTACTTCCGCCAATGCCTCGTTGTCGTTGTCGTCGTCCGACAAGGAGTCCGTTGCTGTTGCTGCTGTTGGTGGCAACGATGTTGATGTCTGTCCAACTGAGGAACAGAAATCTCCTCAGAGGTTGACTTGTCATTGTATATTGCAATTTTAATTTCAATTCAGTTTCTATTTCCTGAGCCCGATAGCGCATTGGATAACACACTGGCATAGAGAGCGAGAGGTACCGAGATCGAGGTCCATAGGCGGACATGCTTTGTAGGCTGCTATTAGCGCCAATTGTATTGCAGGCTGTCTGTTCTGTTAGTAGTTAAGATTGATGTCTTCTGTCATTTGTATTCTTGTGAATTGTTTCAATTGCATTACTGTACACTGTAACCGGTTGCTGTTTGTCGACCGGATTGTTTCAGTAAAGAATATTATTATTATTATAATACAATTATGGCTGTTAATGTAGTAATTTGCATTAATATTGGTTCCAAGGGTGAGATCCAGAAGGGATGACGAATCCCGCTAATAAGACCACCTGATAATTGAGAATAACACGAAGTCACAATGGCACATGACAGCCAGTTCATATAGTTACATGAATACTTTGATATTCAGGAAATGGTTAAATTAATAGCACACGCAATGAAAAAAAGTATTCAAGTAATTTGTTGAATCAGATAACTTAGGCATATTTTCGTCTTGAAGAAATTAGTATAAATTTGATCCAATATGATTTGTTGTATGTGTGTATATGTGTATGTTTAACGTGTTGTATGGACTTTTCTTTCAGTAAAGAGAAGAGTGATGAGGGCATCATCGACAAGCGGATCGTGCCAGAGGTCACTGGAACACCACAGCAGCTGCAGCAACCATTGTCTTCATCCGGTTCGACACCAGACTCTACCTCCTCCATTGTCTGCTCAGTCAGTTCCATCTCAAACCAGCCTTCATTCGAGGTCAGAACAACCACGGTCCACCTCTTTCGCTTTCAGTACAAAGTTTGGTTTACTAGTGCATGAAATGTTCTTTGGTTTTACAGAGATTAATTAATTTATTATTGTTGTAATTATTATTCATTCATTCATAAATTTATATAGCGCCCTTCCAGCGGACTACTAGAGGCGCTCCCGACTCCAGCACGGCCAAAAGTACAGTTTTGAGCTTAGTAAAGAAAGCTTCAGTAACAGTCCCAGGGAGAGGGCGTATCTCCTGGAAGAGCCCGTTCCAGACCACTGGGCCAACCACTGAAAAAATATTATTATGCATTACTATTTATGATTACTATTATTATACTTATCGTAATTATATTTATTATTATTATGCATTTAGTGCTACTATCTAATAACCTATTTATTAACTGACTTTTCAGAGCTATAATTTCATGAATTTATTAATTTATTTATTACTTTAATTTTGTAGTCGCCCGCTTCATATGACGAGAGTTGCAAGTCTTCTCAGAAGCTGAGCTATGCTCAGATGGCGTTGCGTGGAAAAGAGCGCCAGGGAGCCAGACCATCATCGAAACCCTCGGACACCGATTCCACTTCTCCATGTCTTGAGGCCCCCATGACACACAGAGTGGAGGACTCTCCCGTACGACGCGCAAGAAACGGAGCGGTCCGCCACTCCACGGAATGGCCGGAGAACGGATGCCGTGCGCTGCGTGGTCACGAAGTGCGGAAGTGCGAGACGGTGCCGGCATGGAACTGACCGGTCCGATGAACATTCTTCAACCGTGACGATGATGATGATTATTTTTGTAAATGCGCGGATGATGAAGACGGAACATTTGTCTCTGTTCCACGATTCTATTTTTGAAGAGAGATGATGTCAAGGGACGCGGTCGTTGTCTGTCGTAAAAGACGCAGGAATATTTTGAGTTGTTTTGTTTTGCTCTTCAATTGTTTCTTTGGCCAGGGTCTCATTTTTGTTGTTGTGCCGTCTCATTTGGCCTTCGAAATAAACCCGAGCGGTATTCGTTGTTTATGCAGCGGCCGTGGGATCTTTCGCGTCGACAAGAACGCGCACCGTGATGAAATTTCTTCGGATTTGAGTTTCGGAGTTATTTTTTTAGTTTGAAGGACTGAAGAAGCCATTCGCGAAGGGCGGTTCAGCTTTTGAATGTGGCTTATGGCTTGTATGGCTTTGTTCTAGCTAGTCTTGTTTTGTGAGGTGGCGGTTTGTGGCTATTTTGGAGAAGAATTGCTTATACAGCAGCGAAATGCACCTCTGGTTTAGTTTTCATTGTTCATTTTTGTTTCAATTGTTCCCTGTTATTGTATCTACTGTGGAGAGAGCAGACTGGGGCTTTCAAGGTTCTCTGTTCGTCTGTTGCTTGTTAACGATGCGGGGAAATATCTTTGGGTGCCAGTTGAAACTTTCTATTCTTGTGGTCAGATGACTAAGTTATGTATGGTTCCAAACATGGCTCTGCTATGTATTAACCATGTAAGAGAAAATACCGTGTAGTAGTTTGTCTAAATTGTGCATGGCTCTCACTTGCTATGTATTGGTCATGTCAGTGAAATATCGTGACATTTTGGCTAACATGCACTTGGAGCATGGCTTTTTGCTGTGTAATAGCCAAATATCGGATAAAGTATCTTTTTCTTAAATTGCTGTTGCGTATGACTCGATCATGGCTTATTATTTTTGTGACTTTTATTGTGATGTAAAACTGCTGAAAGTTTTCTGTTTGAGCTATGGAATATCTTAACAGGTGCACTTGATAAGGACCATCAAAATCGGGCCATGAAATTCCCATTTCAAAGGTTGTTCTGAACTTTGTGCAAGTGGTATGCTTATGTGTTCAGATTAAGGTTTTACTCCATTTCACCCAGGAAAATATTTTCATTGGGTCTGTTGTAAATTTTGACAGCATTTAAAGAAATTCTGTAACTTTATGGTGTAGTTTTGGCTGCAAAGTTTCTGTGCAAGTTCTGTTGAAGATTTGTTTTATTTTTTGCATTTGCTGGAATTGTCTGCAGGGTTTGAAAGGCAAAGGTTGTCTGCAAAGAGTGGATATATCTTAACTAAAGTTTAACTATGCTCTGGTATCTCCCTGCCTTTGAATTACTATCGAAAACCACTAACCATACCACAACTTGACAATGACCTGTCAACTGCTTCAACTACTTGGCTCCAAATAAATTGAACCATAAAATGAAATCCTGAAATAACGAAACCCAAAAACCAAACATATTGTGAATCCTATTTGAGCCAAACTATCTTGAACCAAAACCCAAACCAGACCCCAAACTAACCAAACCCAAACCAAAAACAAATCAGACCTCAAATTAATCAAACCAAAAACAAACCATACCCCAAACTAACCAAACTGAAAACAAACCAGACCCCGAATTAACCAAACCAAAAACAAACCAGCCCCAAACTAACCCCACCCAAACCGAAAAACCAGACCTGAAACGAAAAAACCCAAGACGAGCAAAACCCAGAACGAACCATACCCCAAAGAAACCAATATTGTGGCCCATCTTGTTTAAACCAAACACAAGTTATATGATGTAGCACTACAGATCCTTTGATGTAAACCAAGGCACAGTCTACAAAACATTCCAGCGACGCTGTTATCTGATGTACGATATCTGCTAAGTCATCTGTCCATGTTGAACTACTTGAAACAGAATCTGTAAATATATATATAATGAATGTAAATGTATATTTATGCCTATGTGTATATATATATATCTTGAACGGTCGCTATATAAATGATGTAAATGACATGTGTAGATAAATGTGATGTTAATGTGTTTAGGTAAACGTTATACTATCTTACGTGATTTACGTGACGAGGTTACGTTAACTTTGTGGTCGTGGCTAACAGTAGCGTGAACGTGTAACGCTAGCGTATGTTACGGCTTTAATTTACGTTACAGACATGTATGCTTCTTGTACATAGACATGACACATTCAAGAATTGTTACAGTTAGAAAGATATCTCAAGTATTGTGATTATAGACAAATATTTACGCTATTACGCATGTTACGGCTTACGGTTTTGGGTCTTGCGTGTTGCTGTATTGTATTAAATCGTGTGTTGTCTGTTGACAAAGAACAGGCTTCTGCACTCCAGTGCTTATTAAATTTTTGTGTAGATTAGTCAGTGCTGTGCTTGATTAGCAAGTAACATTTGGGCCTGGTTTCAATTTCTCTGCGTTTTTTGTGATTTATGTTGTCGTTCGATGTTGTTGTTTACGGAGGATTTGATTTGATTTGTCGTGGTGTCGGCCAGAACGGTCAAAACTTGTGATAAATGTGCATGTGATCTTTGTGTTTCACGCACGCGACATGTGAAACGCCGGTGTTAGCTACGGAACATCTCGACCTGTGATCTGGTGTGCCATGTAGTCAAGTAGCGAATGAACAGTTTATGCTTATATAAGTCGTGCGACAAACCATGACTCTGGGTCATGTACACGTTTTTGACTGTGATTGGCTGGTTTGAATTAGCACTGTTTCTTGATTGGTTGGAAGTTTGGACGGAAATTAGGTCATGTAGGTAGCGTTGACAGTGATTGGCTGGCTTGCAGTTATACCGTTCTGTGATTGGTTGGAAGTTCAAATGAGAACATGAAGTCATGTAGATAGCATTGACTGTGATTGGCTGGCTTGCAATTCTATCATTCTGTGCTTGGTTGCCTTTAAGCATAGCAATCGGTTCCTATGGTAACGAAACTTGTTCTGTGGGACCTGGGTTCATTTCCTGCATATTAATTGTGTTCTATATCTTTCCTCTTGCAATCTTTGTTCTGCTGTTTCGAGACGATTGTTCCACATACCTTCGGCAGCTTCAAACCTTTCCACATGACATGATCTAACCCCTACCCTTCTCTTGTGAGGCCAGTTTATAACCTAAAGCTTTGTAAATCTAAGATTTGTACTTCTGAAGACTTTATTCGATCTCTTACACTGAACGTAATGCTGTAAATGTGATATGTTGCATCATGTGTCATAACTTTCTAGCGTAAGTATTACGCGTAAAACTGACCAACCATCCAGTCCACCAAAACTTAGAAGCTTTTTCACTTTGTCAGTTTGACACTGAAATGTTTTCCTAGATTCGTCACTGTTTGATTGATTCGTACTAATTAATTAGCAGTACTAATTGATTAGGAATCAATTAACAGTTTCATTAATTGTACTAAGAACACACCTGTGTAATCTAATATAATCATAACTGTTACTGAAACACAACAGTTTTGGATTAACTTGTTACACCTCTGATTACCAATTAATTTGGATTAATTAATTAAGCTGGATTAATTGCCGTAATTTGAGATGTTTATGTTGGTTTGTTAGGTCTTCCTCTATACCTGTGCATACCTAATTAACTGCTAATTTAATTGACAAGCTAGTCAGTTAGACATTGATTGATTTAACTGCTCATTTAATTTTACAGCTAGTCCAATATTAATCAATTTAACTGCTCATTTAATTTTATAGCTATTCTCATAGTAATTAGGTTAACTGATAATTTAATTTAACAACTAGTCTAATATTGGTTTAACTGCTAATTTAATTTACCAGCTAGTCTCATATTGATTAATTCTACTGCTAATTTAATTTGTTTAAATTGCACATTTTATTTGTTAACTGTTAATTTCAATTGTTTAATTTAACTGCCAATTGAATCTATCTGTTCAGGTAATTAAACTGCCATTTCAGCTGAACTGCTTCACTAATTTAATTTAATTTCCAGCTGTATTTTTATTTTTTATTTTAATTATCTGCTGATTAAGTGCAAATTTAATTTCAACTCTGATCTCACTGGTGATTTTAAGCACTTTGTATCAATCACATGTTTAGCAAAGTTACTATGCTACTCTGAAACTGATATAGCATGATGTTGGTAGTCAGAGTAACTTGAGCAATGAAAGACCCTTCTGGTATGCTACTCTGTTACTAGATACTGTGCTACTATGCTGTTATTTGGTGCTGTGCTAGTCTGAAACTGCTACAGAATCCAAGTGATATTGAAAGTAACTATAACTTGATAAAAATTCTTGATCATATACTATGCTACTTTGAAACTGCTATTGCAATTGTGAAACTGCTGTAGCAGTGAAACTGATACGAAAGGTAACTGTAACTTGATAAAATGTTTCCTTGTATACTATGCTACTTTGAAACTGCTATTGCAATCTACCTGAAACAGAAACGACTAAAAACTGTAACAATGAAAGATAAAACGAAGGTTGACTGAATATCTGCTGATTTTTAACTAATACCTTTCTTTATCTTTGTGTATGCGGCATTGGTTAGAATATAACGAAAGAAATAACTCGTTTTCATTTGCTGCAGTTAATTTAGTTTCATTGTTCAAATTCAAATATTTTGGTCCGGGGTTTAAGGTTGTTTGTTATTTCCGAAGAAGATTCGGTCTTGTGAAAGTTTGAAATTGATGTTTGCTCGTGTTTGCGTGATTTATAAGGAAATGTCTTGAGTTACTGACAAAGAAATTGATGATTGTGACTTTTCAAAATGATTATTGTTGCATGTTGAAAATAGCTTCTTTGATGTGTGCCAGTGAAGAAACTGCCGCAGCTCATAATTTTCTGTGCGCTCGTGTGATATTTTCGATTTAAATGTTGATTTTCGTGAGAAAAGAAGTATGTTTTTATTTTCCTCAGCTTTTGTTAGATGGTAGATTGTGCAGAGTTGTTACAAAGACAGTTTGTGATTATTGATTATTGACAATGATGTATGTGGTTAAGTCTTTCAGAACATACAAGGTTGTGTTGCGAGTTGTTTCGATTTTGGAGAATGTCCTGGTTTAATTTGTGCACGAAAAAGATTCTTGGAGACTATCGTGGCTTAAATTGTGTCGAAGGTTTTTGGAGAATATCGTGGTTTACGTTGTGAGTGAAAAAGATTTAATTTGTGAGTGAAAAAGATTTCTGGTGAGTATCGGATATTGTAGTTTAACTTGTGTACGAAAAGATTCTTGGAGATTATTGTGGTTTAATTTGTGTGGAAAGGTCTTTGGAGAATATTGTGGTTTAATTTGTGTTTAAAGAAGATCTTTGGAGAATATTGTGGTTTAATTTGTTTCTAAAAAGGTTTTTGGAGAATATCCTGTTTTAATTTGTGTTAAAATGATTTAGGAGAAACTCCTGGGTTAATTTTTGTGCAAGAGTAAAATTTTTGTGGTTTTGTTTGTCAAGTGTTGCTCACAGACTGCAGAGATCAGCTGGGTGACAGTTCTTGTGTTCTTCTTAGCAGCGCTTAGAGAAATTCTTATTGTATTTTCTGTTGTTAATTGGTATTGGAAATGGATTTGATGTAATGAGATGATGTATTGTATAGTTGTCGTCGCTTTTGATTGAGTTGGGTGTTTCGACGAAAAATCACTGGAAATTTATTATGATTTGAAGAATTTCTGTTTGAACTATAACGGATCTTGTTTTCATTTATTCCAGTGTAGGATGTCTGTGTCTCTGCGTGTGTGTCTGTGTGTGTCAGTCTATGTCTGTCTGTGTGTCCGTGTGTGTGTGTGTGTGTGTCTGTCTGTCTGACCCCAGGCTGCCTCTCTGTTTTGCCTTGTTCAGCAGGCTGATCCATCAGAGGCTACCCTCTGTTTCAGCCGGCTGATCTTCTGGCTGTTGACCAAGCCTTGGGAGCAGCATTAGTTGATTCTTTGGTCATTGTACACGGGCACCATAGAAGTTGCCATTTCATACATGAAAAGCTCTTCATTCAAGAACTACAGCCACAAAAACTGGACCACGCTAAACCCACAAGCGAAATTTGAACATGAACCCCAAACAAGAAACGGGTGAAAATTCGACAGCAAACTCCAGCAAGACCAGCAATCAGGAAGACTGCCTGGAAGCTGTGCCAGATTTCTGTAATGATTGGCGCAACATAAATTCCACATGCTTCAAATGACGGACAAAATATCACAGCCGGTTATTTCAAATCAAATCAATTTTATTGTTCACCACTTCAATTCAATTAAACAGTGTTTTTTGTATTGTATTGTATTGTATTTGAACACTTGTTATAGCGCCCCTACCAGATTTCCCATTCAGAGGCGCTCCCGACTACTGCGCGAACGCTGAATCGGAGTTTCACGCCGAAGCGCATGAGCAATTGCGAGTGAAGGACTTGCCCAGGGTCCCTACGCGGCGACTTTGAGGTGGATTCGAACCCGCAACCCTCCAGCTGCAAGGCACCGAACATACCCCTAAACCACCGCGCCCCAGTTGTATTGTGATGTGTTGTATTGTGTGTTGTATTGTACTCCACGTTTATAATGCGACCGAGCCACCCGCAGTTTTTATGTAAAGACAAGACAAATACAATTCCAGTGACTAAGGAACCTCAAGTTCTGCTACAGTACGTCAGTCGGTCTAGACCAGTGTTTCTTAACCAGTGTTCGACCGAACCCCTGGGGTTCGGTGAGCCAGTGCCAGGGGTTCGGCAGAGGTCCTCTGAAATATATACATAATTATTCAGGGTCAGTGAGTGTGAGTGAAAAATCATTTGCTATTTTATTTTTATTTTTCGACTTTTATTTAATAAAATAGTTAACTGTAAGTAGTTCGTGTATTGAATGTATTAATATTGTATCACATTTTGGTACAATTTTTTTTCCTTTTGTTCCCATTAGTTAAAAAATTATTGTTCAAACTTGAGGGGTTCGGTGAGTGGTCATGGATTTCTCTTGGGGTTCGGCTCCCTTGAAAAGGTTAAGAACCACTGGTCTAGACAGTAGCTTATTTATTTATATTTTAATTTAAAAGGCAGATAAAGTACTTGATAGGAAGACGTTGTAGAATGCTTCAATGCTTGCTAACCATGATACTGCAGCGTCTTTGTATTATAAAGGTTCTAAAACTCGATACGATCGCTCTATTAAACCAAACAACTCCAGCTACAAACAGATCCACAAAATCGCCAAACGCAAATGTCACAGACAAAAAAGAATGCAACCAACGTGAACGTTGCCAGTCCAAATCTGTCAAATCAGAGTTATAAAACAACTCGAGTTATGATGAAATTAAAAAATATGAATTATTACAAATCAAATACTAATAAATAAACAACCGTCAGCAATTTTGGTAAAGCAAGGAAATCATGAGAAAAACTGAATCACTCATTTATAACGAGTCGATTTTCATCCTCTGGGCCACAGGTGGTGAGCTCGCTCTGAGCACGATCTTGCTCATGTTGATGATCGTCGAGTTGCTCGGTCGGGCTTGTTAACTCCCTTGCTTTGCAATGGATCACGTTGCTCATCAATGTGCTCACTGAGCACTGGCTGGTTCGACTCCTCCCGGGGTGTTGGTTCAGCTTGTTCGTTGTGAGCAGCAGCTGCTCCTGACTCGTTACGAATTCCTGGTTTATGCTCGTTGCTCGTGAGCATTTGTCGCTCAATAATTAGTTCCTGTTGAGCTGTAGAGGAGACACTGCTTGATCTTGACAGCTGAGCACTGGTTGGTGTGGTTCATCGAGTAATAGCTGATCCCAAAACAACAGTTCTTCTTCACTGCACACTGCCTGAATTTCCTCTTGCACTGGTTGATCACTGAGCGACTGTTGTTCTTGCTCACTAGACGACGGCTCATCTTTCAGCAACGGTTCTTCATTGAGCAAAGGCTCCTTTCTCAACATAGGCTCCATTTCCAATTCTTCCTCCTCATGCACCGGTTGGGTTTCCTTCCAACTCTCCTTTTCCAGCTTTTCCTCCTTGTGCTCTTTCACCGGTTCTTCCCATTTCCGTTCCACTCTCTGCTGCCTGGACTCTGCAATGTCTTGGCGTTGTAAATCGGAACAGCCGAGCGATTTATTGGTCACTTGACGTGAATTGTTGGTTGAAGATCCATGGAGAGTGTCCATTCGCAGGTGAATGTTCTCACCCTCGTCTGTCTCCCATGACTCCTCCTCCTCCTCTGTTAATACGATCTAAAAACATCATAATCATCAGCATCAGCACAAAAAAACTCGTCATCATCAGCTTATCATCATTGCAATCATCATCAGCAGAACCCAAAACTGTCTCGCCATAAAATCTTTTCATTATTAACATATCATAGTCATCATCATCATTGTCGTCATCATTATCATGATCTTTCGTCATCATCCTAGACATAATTTATATCATCAACAATCATGCACTAATGTAGCAAAATGATCATTCATCATAATTATTCTTTTACTGTCTTCCTCAATTCATTATGATCATGATCATCCTGATAATCCTCCTCCTCCTCCTCATCATCATGATCATCATCGTCGTCATAATCATCATCATCACGACTCCATTGATACTATCTAAAAACATCAGCAGCAGCCACAGCAGCATCAGCACCAAAATCTGTCTAGTCATCATCTTATCATAATCATCAACATTGTCGTCATCATCATCATGTTATCAGCATCATCATCATCATCATCATCATCATCATCATCATCATCATCATCATCATCAATAATCATCATCAAAAATCATCATCAAAAATCATGCACTAGTGGTAACAAAATGATCCACCATAATTATTCTTTTGCTGTTTTCCTCGATTCATTATGATCATGATCATCCTGATCATCATCCTGATCATCATCCTGATCATCATCATCATCATCATCATCATCATCATCATCATCATCATCATCATCATCACAAGGCTGATTGATGAGAATACAGTGAACTCTGAAAGAGGAGCATGCGTATCAAGAAGGCCGCTGCTTACCGAGTTGAACACATCCGTCGCGGGGTCTCCCACGGTATATAGCTCTGACTGGAGGAAAGCAGCAGTGTTCAAATGACTGGTGGTCGTCATGGGAGCTGGAGCTGATGGTGGAGGCACTGCTTGATCTCCTTGACAACTGAGCAACAGTTCGTTTAGCTCACTGTCCAATAGTTCATCCAAATACAACAACAGTTCTTCTTCACTGCACACTGCATGAATTTCCTCTTGCACTGGTTGATCACTGAGTGACTGTTGTTTTTGCTCACTAGACAACGGCTCTTCTCTGAGCAACGGTTCTTCATTGAGCAAAGGCTCCTTTCTCAGCTCAGACTCCATATCCAGTTCTTCCTCCTCATGCACCAGTTGGGTTTCCTTCCAACTCTCCTTTTCCAGCTTTTCCTCCTTGTGCTCTTTCACCGGTTCTTCCTGTTTATGCTCCGTTTTCTGCTCCTCCATTGATAATAGGCCTATCTAAAAATAACATCATCAGCAGCAGCATCAGCACCAACACTGTCTCAACATCATCTTATCACTATCATCATATCCATAGTCATCATCATTGTCGTCGTCGTCATCATCAAGTTATCAGCATCATCATCAATAATCATGCACTAGTGGTAACAAAATGATCCATCAGAATTATTCTTTTGCTGTCTTCCTCGATTCATTATCATCATGATCATCCTGGTCATCATCATCAACATCATCATCATCATCATCATCATCATCATCATCATCATCGTCATCGTCGTCGTCGTCGTCGTCATCATCGTCATCATCAACAACAACAACACAAGGCTGATTGATGAAAACACTGTCAAACAGTGAACTCTGAAACGAGAGCATGCTTATCAAGAAGGTCGCTGCTTACCACGTCGAACATATCCGCAAGATCGCATGCAGAGGTATCAGTGTCCGGGTCACTGGCTTCAAACAGCTTTGAGGGTTCGGCGGATAAGGCAGCAGCGTCCAAATGATTGGTGGTCGTTATAGGAGCTGGAGCTGGTGGTGTCATATTGATGGACCATGACACGAGCTTGTGGTCCGACCGCTCGAAATCGGTGACCAGGACGTCCGAGGGCGACGCGCTCTTGGACATGATGACGTGGTCCAGGAGGCCGCCTTTTCGATGTGTTGGAGTCTCTATGTGCTGTCGATAACCGTAGGTCGTCAGGGTATAATTATATAGCTTTACTTCTGTTTCCCACGGTCGTTCAAGATGGAGGTTTATGTCTCCAGTGATGGTGATTGCGTGAGACATACTGGCGAGAGCTTCCAGAAGTGACGATAACTCCTGGAAAAACACCGACGTAATTTTTTCCTTGGGTGACCGGTATACGACAACGAGGATATGACTGCTATCTCCCGAGGTCGCCCGACAGCACAGGTACTCAAACGACGATGTAACCATCTTCAGGTCGATCATAGATAAGGCGACAACGTGCGTGGCGAGGACGGCAACGCCGCCATGGTTGACAAATTTACGCTTACTCTGGAGCCGCTTATTTTCGTCGATCGGTCTGGCAACTTCTAGGACGTTTAGTCCCAGGTCACGGAGACGCTCGATTGTTTCGCAGTCAGAATCCTCGTGCCAGGTTTCAGTCAGGGCAAGCACGTCGAGCGCCTTCTCGTGCATGAGCAGTCTGACCTCACCGACCTTGTTGTTAACAGAGCATATATTGAGGCATCCGAATCGGGTCAGACTGTTTTGTTGTACCGCGATAACAGGAGGAATAACAGGAATAAAATCCGGCTCCATTTGTTGTACACGGACAGCACTGGTCTGGTGTCAGCTGCCTCGTCCTCATTCAGCTATAAATAATAATATTTATTATTTAATGAAGCGCCTGACAAACGCACTGCGCCATACATGCACATATTATGATGATTAAACAATTCACAAGAACACAAATCACAGAAGACATAAATCAACAAAGTTGCAGCCGTGCAAGGCGCAAGCTCATTGTACTTTTAGGGAATGAAGGCATTAGCTAAACCCATAGGCCCCTACGGGAATCGAATCTGGTCCGTGGAAACTACAGGCAAGAGTGTTACCCATTATACTATTCCCCTCCCCTCCAGCGGTCTTACTGGACGATTCCCCAAGATGATAACGACGTCCGAAGACCCAGATTCGGCATGCTGTCCGACACCTAGCGAGTCGACGTGTGTACGAACACGCGGATTTTAACCCGATTAAAGACAGTGCAAAAGTCTAAGAAAAGTCACAATAATAAGTCCAAAACGACAGTACTTTTGGTGAGATGGCCAAAAGACGAATCGATAGTGAAAAGCAGAGGTAAAACAAAACAAAACAAAACTGTGTAGCTTGAAAAAACGATATTAAATCACGAGCTGAAAATGTGCCACTGTCTGCAGTTACGAGGCGGATGTGTCGTCTCATTCTAGATACTGACCAGTGCGGCCACTCTCCATTTTCTGAAATGCCAAGCTCTTGCCAATAAAATCCCAAGATTGGCCAAAAGTGTACAAAAAATCCCAAGTTACTGAAAAGGAAAAAGTTGTGATGAAATATGAAATGCGTTTTAACAATCACAATTATTATTCACAAAATGCTTAGCTAAGAACTGGCAAAGAAAAAACGTGGCATAACATTGAATTAACAAATTACGATGTTTACGAGTAACAATAATAATAATAAACGTCTTTCAGACAGACTGAGCAAGTTACACCTGGGATTATTATTCAGTAATAATAATCCCAGGTTACACTAATCTGATTCGCTACCACGGTGAAAACTAGTCTGTAGACCTTAGAAAAATCCAAAGATTGCTATGCAAAATTCCCAGATCCCAAGTCGGACCCCCAAAATCTTGGGAAAATCCCAAGGAGTGGTCGCACTGCTTACGGTTGCCAGCAACAGTTGGCCAGCAACGACCTATCAGACGTTATAAGAGGTCGTTGAGACGTCCCGTAAAAGGACTGTTCTCCTTTTTGGTCAGATTTTGGTCTCATATCCTCTGTCGGGTAGGCAAAGCTAAAAACCTCAATTTCTGACTTGTAAGTAGGCTAAGTATGTAAGTATTTACTTACTTTTTGAATATTTGTTGTATTGGGCTATTGGCTATTATTTAATGGCAGTTTTAACGACTTTACACGCTCATGTTGTTCCGTTTGAAGAGTTTCTTGTGATAAGTTCTATGCGTATGTTATTGGTAACGAGGATTTGCTGCAGAGTTAGTTGGCTCCTCACTGTCCTCAGTTCGTAACGAAGAAGGTGCAATTGATTGCTTATATATAAAATACTTTGCAATATAGGCCTAATGATAAAAAGCCTCAATTGACTTCATACAGGTTTCCAATGTGACTTCTTTTCTTGGTTACTTAGGAGTTATAGGACAACGCTTCCCAAACTTTTCAATCAATCAATCGATTTTCGTTTATCAAAAATAAGCTGAAAAGTACGCAACTTATGCAACTTAGGCCTATTCAGTATCTTGGACCGGTAGGAATTTTCGCACTGCGGGAGAACTGGTGCCAAATTTATTAATTATTTCTCTTTTTCGTTTTTGACATCACCTAAATTCCTCAAAATGTATTAAAATTGATTTAAATTCATGTTTAGCGAATGGTATGACTCTATTGCCCTTTATATGCTAGCCTAATAAGTGTTTTTTGTTATGACTTTTAAAAATACAATAGCCATTTCTTGATTCCAAGACAATTTGACCAGTTTCTTGACTCACTTAACGGACCGGCAACTGACGGCTCGCGGACCGGCACCGGTTTGTGGACCACCACTTTGGGAAGCACTGATTTAGGAGACCCTTTACTCTGGAGTGAAAATTCAATGCATCTTCCTTTGTCCTCCTTAGGCAATCCGTGTAACTGGCAACCCTACCTATGGTGTCGTCGCTCTGAGCCAAGTAGAGACTCTGAACATCCATGCCATCTTCAGCTGTCGACGGGAATCCGTTTGTCGGTTCCACGCGTGTGCGAGGGCCCACCACTGGTGACTCTTTCAGCTTACTGTGCACTGTTTGCTAACTGATCTAATATATATTTGTTCGTAATGACATTTAACATCATAAAAGCAAGCACAGAGTGCCTCTGAGTAGATATCATGAAGGAGCGCTATATAAATGTTCAACTACATTACAATTGCATCAACTGTATTTAGAACTGAGTGCTCCAATTGATCGTATGAAATCTCCTAGCAATTTCACCTGAAGTGACCATCCATTGATGTCTTGTACATTATGACAATGGCGCTACATAAGTCATTCGATTAGATTAGATTAACGGCGCTATAGAAGTCATTCGATTAGATTCTACGACAGAAACACCAGAATAAAACAGTTTTCAGGAAACACACAATGTATCTCTTATTACAAACCATCAAATTTTCCCTCATCAATGCTTCTCCCTCCCTCCGTCACAATACAGTTCTGCCTAAGCTACAAATCTGCCACGGTTGCAATTCTACCTGAAAAATGGCTCTTAAAAGCCTTTTAAATGGCTTTTAAAATGACAAAAACTTTAAAGCCATTTAAAAGCCTTTAAAATGGCTTTTAAAATTACAGAAAACTTTAAAGCCAATTAAAAGCCTTTAAAATGGCTTTTAAAATACATTAAACTTTAAAGCCAATTAAAAGCCTTTAAAATGGCTGTTAAAATGACATTAAAACTTTAAAACCATTTAAAATGGCTTTTAAAATGACAAAACTTTAAAGCCATTTAAAAGCCTTATAAAATGGCTTTTTAAATTACATAAAACTTTAAATTCTTTTAAATGGCTTTTAAAAGACACCAATCGTCTTAAAAGAATTTCAAGATTCTACGCAAACATAATGAACATCTTTTCATAAAACTTCCTAACACTTCCGCATTTGGCAGCTCAAACACAAAGCTCGGACAGTTGAATCAGAAATTGAAAACCAGTTACACATTCCAATTCAGTCGATAAACACATCAAAGTTACATCAAAGTAACGCTCTTTGAAGGGAGTTATGCATTTAAATAGAGCCCCAAAAACTACATCTTCAAATGTACTACGAATCCATCTGAACTGATTACGTCTTGGTTTTGGAGCGCCATCAGTTGATGCTTTGTGCATCAGTCACTAGTGCTATAGAAGTTACAGTTTATGTAGAGCCTTTACAGCGACGCTGCATTTCTATACTGCCTTTACAAAGGAATACACATTATTTAGAGAATTTTTCGATACTATCCATTTATATATCCATTTACATATCGCCACATATTTATAGAGCATCACTCATCAGACATCAAGCATTTATGTAGAGCATCTACAGACACTTTAATTTATGTAGCTCCCTTAGAGAGATGCTATGCATATTTATATAGAGCATTTCAAGAGTCATTGAAAAAATATGCCCCATTATAATATCCCAGGGAGGATAAAGCTATCGAGATTTAGGGGCAAAGCAGTTACTGTAGGGTCGGGAGTGAAACTGGTAAACATCAATACTGGTAAGACTTCAGTCCATTAAAAGAGAAGGTGCCCAACAGTGTGTTGGGGGGCCATCCATTTAGTACGTACTACATGGATGGTCCCTTGCACCTTATAAATTGCAATACACAGACAATCACATAGAAGTCCTAATCATCATTCGAATTACTTTTGATGACGATGCTCAAAGAAACAAACGCTGCCTCTAATACAAACCCTTGCGAAAGATCTTCTTCGAAGGCAGTGGTTTCGTTGTTAAAACAGATCTTGGGGCAGAGGACTGAAAATTTTACAGATTACTAAAGTACACGACCACAGGTCAAAACCTAATGTTGTTAACATGATGCAGAAAAAGAAACAAATGATGAGTCGTGAGATATTTTAGTTCCCTGACCAGTGGCGTAACGAAGGGTCTCCGCGCCCAGAGGCAAGGGTTGATGACTGTGCCCCTTTTACATTTTCTTGTTGACTTAACCTATTGTTAAATTTCTAACATGCTGTTAGTTAATTTAGTTGTTTTATTTGATTGCTGTTTATATACTTGTGATTTTGAATGCAAATGATTCAATAAACTTAAACTTTTAATCGTTTTTGTCATAGTACTATGTACCATTAATTTTGCGACCCCTTGTGCTGCGACCGGGGCGGTTGCGCCCCCTTCTGCCCCTTCGTTACGCCACTATCCGTGATCCCTCAACATCTTTTCAGTCACTTAGCTGAAATAAGTAATTAATTAAGCAGCACAAAATGGGAATTTAAAACTCCAACTGTCTGTGAGATTAAACCAGAAACTATAATGACAAACTGGGAATCTGTGTTCAGCCTCTGTAACTCAGAGGCCAAAGCAGAAACGATGAGGCCAGGCTGGCTCCCAAAGTGGCCTCTGTAACCTGTAAGGCCAAAGCAGCTCAGGTCCAGTCTTTAATTTCGCAGCCAAGCACACTTAATACCCTCGTATTCAATTCAGATCATGAAATCAGCAATTTTTTCAGTTCTAAAAGCTACTTATCGACTTTCACACTGCACAGCTCTCTCTCTCTCTCTCTCTCTCTCTCTCTCTCTCTCTCTCTCTCTCTCTCTCTCTCTCTCTCTCTCTCTCTCTCTGCATGTCTCTGTATCTGTCTCTGTCCGTATCTCTGTGTCTGTCTGTCTGCATGTCTCTATATCTGTCTCTGTATCTGTCTCTCTCGTTCTCTGTGCAGTTTAATACATGTACGTAATAATTATGTGCAAATGAAAAGAGTTTCGCAATTAATAAACAAAAATAACGTTAATGATAAAACGCGGCCAATGAATGTACGCAATGCAATACGAGAAGATAGAATGAAATTCAAACTACACGTACGAGGCTGCGCAGAGGGCAGCGTCGCCGTACGTGGAACAGCTAACACACGAGACGGAGGGAGGTAGAACTAACAGCTCGAATAGCGCAGACGTACATACATGGCAAGATGCGGAGCTCTGCAACTAAAGCAAATGGACGAGAAGACCAGAAGGGAAAAGGACTGGAGGGAAAACAACAAGTGGAGGGAAAGAACGACTGATGAAGGGGTGCTAAACAAATACAGAGTAAAGAAAGGGAGGCAGAAAGAACAGCCAGATACAGAGGGAGGGAGATATAACAGCAAACAATGTAGATATGGATGGAAACGGAACAACTACAAGTAAAAGGGAGGACGACAAAACAGCCTTAAGCAGAGGGGTAAGATAGAACAGCAGATACTAGACAGGAAGCTAGACATAACAGCCAAACGGAGAGGGACAGAGACAGAATGGCCGAAGGAAAGCGGAGGAAGATGGAGAAGCCAAAAGTAAAGGGTGGAAGATGGAGAAGCCAAAAGTAGACTCTAAAGGGTGGAAGATGGAGAAGCCAAAAGTAAAGGGTGGAAGATGGAGAAGCCAAAAGTAAAGAGAGGTAGATGGAAAAGCCAAAAGTAAAGGAACGAAGATGGAAAACCCAAAAGTAAAGGGTAGAAGATGGAAAGCCAAAAGTAAAGGGTAGAAGATGGAAAAGCCAAAAGTAAAGGGTGAAAGATGGAAAACCCAAAAGTAAAGGGTAGAAGATGGAGAAGCCAAAAGTAAAGGAAGGAAGATGGAAAAGCCAAAAATAAAGAAGATGGAAGAGCCAAAAGTTAAGGGAGGAATTGGAAAATTCAAAAGTAAAGAAAGATGGAAAATCCAAAAGTAAAGGGAGGACAGCAGATAGGAAGGGAGAGATAACAGCCGACATAGGGAGGTAAAAAAACAACGGCAAGCGAAGGGAGGTTAGCAGAAGAGCCTAAAGCAAAAGAAGGAATATTAACAAAGGAATAAGGAGCAAATCCTTTCCTAAAACAAATAGCAAGGCGGCTGCTCGCGGAATCTACAGAACCGTGCACACACACAAATTAAGCATGGCCGCTGTTGGACCACAGCGAACCTACAGACTCGACACAAAACAAGTCAACAACTCCTCAAAGTCCTTAAATTTATGGTGCACACAACAAAAAACTTGTCCAATTCCTGATTTCACAATTCCGGTAACAAAGACTAGCTTAGTCGTCATCAAGAACTGCGTGTGGGCCCGTACGGGGCCCCCGAATTTTTAAAATTGATGCTTGCGTGTTCGCACACGCGTTTAACAATCGTTAAAATTCGTATAAATAGAGAAACGATAATAATTCGGCGCTTGTGTAGAAATACAAATGGCTGATGTTACTCCACAATTACGATAAGTACATTTTTTATGTTAAGAGCTGTACCGAACGCCTGCGATTGCGGGGAACCTTACACCTCTAAAATCCACGACATATTTACATTCAAATCCGATTCATAAGTTAGATTAAAACAATACGTAAGCTGATTTTCAAAGTGTTTTTACGAACTTTCCGTAGCCGCATGCAGGAGCAATAATTATAGAGCTAAAATCAATTTAAATAAGTTTAAATAATAATTTAGTGGAACTTGGTGATGTATCAGTTAACCTTAACGTATATGGAATTTTCCATTCTTCATTGTAAATTTTCAGCATGGAAAACTGGAAAATCGTTGCAACTATGCACCTTGCGCTTTTGTTTCAATTTCAAATCTACTCTAATCACCCTGACATTTTCACTCGGCAAGTTTTAAAATCGAACCAACCAATTTTACCGATGATAAACTTGAAAAGTACGGTACACATATGACATCAGATACCTATCGTTGTGTTGATAATTGGACATTTTACTCGGACCTCGTGCATTAGTACCGAAATTTACCTAACAACATTGATTTTTTTAAATTTCTGTACCATAATCAGTGGAGCAAAGACAACCGAATTAATTGTGAATAATAAACCTCTAGGTTTGTCCCGTTATGATTAGCACCTCGACATCAACAAAGTTTCAATTTTTAAAAGCTCATACATCTGCAATTGATAGCCGTTCAACACACGACTCAATCTATCCAAAGATAAATTTTTCCGCTAATCAAACCGCAGCATTTGAGGTGCATTCAGAAACAAAAATTTTTCCAATATTACAGAAGAAACGTGAATTGGAAAAATCGCAGACGCATGCGTGCCCACCTACCGCAAGAAACGCTACTCGCTTCTTCGGTACAGCTCCACCATCTACGATTACATATCGATAGTAATACAGTACAACATATATGGGTGCACCGCTACGCTGCACAACTAAAACAAAACCGTAGTAGATACACGTCGATCCCAGCGACGGGAGAGGGAAATATTCCCACCATCCTCATCAGCGTCTCTGAACCTTCTTCGTTCTTCTTCTTATCCTTGTAACTAGAGTATTAGGCGGCGCTCGACTCGTACTCGCTCGCTCAGGCCTCTGTGTCGTCGCCCTCGTGACCTTTCAGACGCAGCCTCGCAAAATCTTCGAATATGAAATCCTCGTCACGGTAGCCGAGGGTATCGTTAGCACTGCGAGAAAAGAAAACAATTCAATTCTTATGCTTTATCGATCAATACAACAAAAGACTTTCAATTAGCAATTGGTTAATAAAGAATATACATACTTACTTACTTATTATTACAATTTGCTATAGAGTAGGTAGTTTGTGGGCATCAGCAGGTAAACTCTAAAGGAAGAGTATTGTTCTGTTGGCAGGATCACCCTTTCTTACTTCTATTTCCATATGCAGTAACTCATTAATTAATTTATTCTTTCATTAATTCAATCAAGAATTTGTAAAGCATCCCTTCAAGGAACCTACTCAGAGGCACTCCCAGCCCAACACGGCAATGCAAATTAGACTCGAGCAACTTGTAAAACATAGACACTGCCTAGTTGAAAGTTGAGGTACTAGCGCGTGGAACCAGAAGGTTGCCACTGGCAGAAGAACGGCCGACTGTACCTTGACATGGCGAGCGCTCTAACCAATTGGCTACCTTGTCCCATGGTAGCCTATAGTGGACACTACTAAATTCTTTTAAGAAAATCTTACTCAGTCTCCAGCTGAATCAGGTTCGTATCAATGGGTGCGTCTCCTCCCGGTCCCCCGCCAGGCTGTGCGTTGGCTCCCTGGAGGAGGGCGCTGGCTGGTCGACTGGGCGGAGGGGACTCCGTTGGCTTCGGGTGGGTCAGGGTAAACGGCAACTCGACTGAAAGATCGCTGCAGATAAACAAAGAATACAGACAATAGAAGAAACGGATGGATGGATGAATGTGTGGTTAGATGGATGGATGGTCGGACGGATGGATGGATGAGTGGATGGATGGATGAGTGGATGGATAGGGAGTGGATGAGTGGATGGGTGGAAGGATGAATGTATGGTTAAATGGACGGATGGATGGATGAGTGGATGGGTGGAAGGATGAATGTAGTTAGATGGACGTGGATGGATGGATAGATGAGTGGATGGGTGGAAGGATGAATGTATGGTTAAATGGATGGATGGATGGACAGATGAATGGATGAGTGGATGGGTGGAAGGATGAATGTCGGTTAGATGGATGCCATGGATGGATGGATGACCTGGACCTTGGACTGAACGACAATGACCGATGGTTCTCCTGGATGGATGGATGGATGGATGAGTGGATGGGTGGAAGGATGAATGTATGGTTAAATGGACGGATGGATGGATGAGTGGATGGGTGGAAGGATGAATGTATGGTCATTAATGGACGGATGGATGGATGGATGGATGAGTGGATGGGTGGAAGGATGAATGTATGGTTAAATGGATGGATGGATGGACAGATGAATGGATGAGTGGATGGGTGGAAGGATGAATCAGTGGTTAGATGGATGCATGGATGGATGGATGAGTGGATGGGTGGAAGGATGAATGTATGGTTAGATGGATGGATGGATGGACGGACAGATGGATGGGTGGATAAATGGAAAGAGGAATGTATAGTTAGATGGATGGATAGATTAGTCGGGTGGGTGTATGGAAGAGTGGATAATAGGATGAAAGTAGTTAGATGGATGGATGGACAGATAGGAGGATGGGTGGATGAATGGATAAGTGGAAGGATGAATGTATGGTTAGATGGATGGATTTACAGTTAGGCGGAAAAACTCACCTTGATCCAAATCCCAGAATCAGTCGGACCTTGACCTTGTACTGAACGACAATACCGAGGTTCTCCTTTTGACTAGAATCACGAATTCTACAAACACAAAACAACATCAGATCTTATTCAAGTACTTAAGCCAGTATGTCCAACTACTTACTGAATTACTTAAGTACTGATGGAATCAATACGCCTTGGCCAGTATACCAAACTACATACATAGCACTGAATTACTTAAGTACTGGATGAATCAGAAAGTAATCAAGTACTTAAGCCAGTATGTCGGCTGTACTTACATAGTAGACGAGGCCAGATTTGTGTCTTCGTGTTTCAGTTTTCCGTCCAGAGCGAGGCCTCGTTTGTCTCGATTGTTGCTGAGTAGGGGAGTCATCGTATAGACCTTGCAGAACCCGGTCTGACTCGCCTGGATCGGAAAGCCCTCCCTGACACAACCACAACAAACTCTACATCTGTGGGAATTGTCTGTATGTATACATATGGCCATTCATATAGTGCCTTACAAGAACCTCATGAAGGGAATTGCAATTGTAATTGCAATCGTAATTGCAATAGTAATTGCAACTAGTCACCTCTATTGTGCTGATGTCCAACGCACAATGCACCAAAACCATCCAGAAGAGCAGCCTTACTAAGACAGACAGCCTGTGGTTGATAAGCATATGGTCATCTCTCCACCCTATTGACGCAACCTTGGTCCAGAGACTCTGAACATCCATGCCAGCTGTTGACAGGAATCCGTTGGTAGGTTCCACATGTGTGCGTGAGCCTGCCATTGGTGACTCTCATTCTACTTTACTGTGCATTGTTTTGGTAATCGTCTAGTTGTAAATGACTTTAATGTATGATCCTTCGGGTGATAGAAAAAATTGATTGGAGACACAAAAATGGGCTTAATAATAAATTAATTAATCAATCAAAAATAGATAATATGGATGAATGAATCACAAATTAAATAAACAAAGTAATAAATAAATGAATGAATGCATAAATTAAATTAATATTAATTATTAGTTATTATTATTATTAAATTAATAAATTGAATAAAGTCATTAAAAAATCAATCAATGTTACAAAGGCATCTGGTACTAACTCGCTCTCCAGCTCGGCAACCACGCACTTGTACTGCGCAGTCGAAAAGAGACAGATGTCTGCATACTGCCTCACTACACACAAACACAAACATACATAGAAACATAATAATAATAATAATAATAATAATAATAATAATAATAATAATAATTTTTTCTTTATTAATGCGCCTGACAACAAGCACTGCGCTGTACATTTACATGTTATGCAATTGAAACAATCTTAGGCTAACTAGTTAACTACTAACAGAACAGACAGCCTTGTAATACTTTTTAGTTTTTACGGCGCTAATAGCAGCCTACAAAGACAAATTTAGCACATTTCTAGGGGCTCGGCGCAGTGACAATTGCGTTACCTCTCATTCCAAAATTTAATCGCGTTATCAAATGCGCATTAATCGCATTAATAACGCAATAAATGCCCAGCCCTAATAGAAATATACATAGAAACACAATGTCTGTAGTCATATGGTCATAAAAGAAGTTGACTTGAAACAAACGCTCGTTTTGTATAAATACTCCGTCACATAAATTGCAGTTGTATCGTTTACTCCAGTGCCAGTTCTTCTTGTATGGTAATCCAAATGATTCTTCTGTGAAAGTGCTTTGTCACATAAATTGACCTCTATTTTGTCCTAGTCTGGCGCTGCTTACTAGGTTTCGCTCCTGCCTATCTTCGTGAGCTCTATTGCCCTGTCCTTAGTGCTAGGGGCTCTCGATCCCTCCGCTCAACCGAACAGGGTCTCCAAATTCCCTTTTGCCCGTACCTCCACTATGCAGAACCACACTTTCTAGGTGGTGGGTCCTCGACCTGGAATGGCCTCCCTCTGGTGCTTCCCTCTTTCTTAGGACCTTCTCTCCAAAGTTCTTTTCTCACCTAACGACTGTTCTTTTTGGCCATGCTGGAGTTGGGAGCACCTCTGAGCAGTTATCTTTCAGGGGCGCTATATAAATGCCCAAAATGAATTAAATGAATGATTAGATCAGGAGACGATTAGATTAGCTTTGAATCTAACTTGATCAACATTAGAGTAGATCGGAAGATTACAAGATTAGATTAGCATAGAATCTAACTAGACTAGAAGATGATTAGATTAAACTAATCAACTAGTATAGATTGGATCAGATGATTAACGCAATTCTACCTGATATTCGTACTTTCTTGACCGTTTTGCTCGTGTTATTGTCAACGAGAACATTCACTGTTATTGATTCGCCGTGGTAATACTTCTGCAAGACGTCAAAACAATCAAATCAGTCAATTCAACGTTAAGCAACACATAATAACTGTGCTTGATATTGACCAGGGACTCCATGTGTAGCCTATTAGCCATGTAGCTATACTTGATATAGACCAGCGACTGCGAACATGTGTCTTAACGGCCACATTAGCCATACTAAATATAGACCAGAGACCACATGTCTTAGCCATGTAACTGTACTCAATATAGACCAGAGACCCCATGCACGGCTGTATTATCCATTAGGCACTGTGCCTAGGGCCTATGAACCTTTCAGGGACCTACGAAAGTCTGAAAATGATATATTGAAAATATGAGTTTAATTATTGAATTTGATACGAAATTGAAAAAGGAGATTTCAAATCCTAGTTTAATAATTTTTCTAATTGTACTGAAACAGTTCAGTTAAGTTAAGCTGAGAAACAGCCTAGACTATTTAAAGTGAACTTTATGGCTCTTTGTATTAGCAAGATCACTTATATTATCTTATACGTCTTCAAATGTCGTTTCCCGGATTAACTCGTTTTCAATTTCAAAGCTGGCAGTTGGGCCTACGGGTTGGCGTAGCCAGAAAACAATTTCTGAGGGGTTTTAAGATTTGGGGGGTTTCAATTGGAAATGGTCGCAAAAGTTCAGTTTTTGTATTTTGCACGTAAAAGCATAGAAAATTTTTTCTGAAACTTATTTGGGGGGGTTTGAACCCGTAAAACCACCCCCTAAATATGCCCATGCTACGAATGCAAGAGTGCCTACGGCCTACGACGACCTTGAAACGGCCCTGACCCCATGTGTCTTGGCCATGTAACTGTACTCAATATAGACCAGACACAACATGTGTCTAAACCTTTTTCTGCCAAAGTGAAAAAGACAAGATGTAATTTATTCGTACCCATCGCCGCCAAATGGCTGGCATCAGGAACTGATGATGATGACAGTAATAGCTATACTCAATATAGACCAGGGACCACATGTGTATGTAACTGTACTCAATACAGACAAAGATGAATAGTATTTAAACAGAAGTACATAGTGATAAACAAAAGTACGTAGTGATAAACAAAAGTACGTAGTGATAAACAAAGGTAGACTCGTAATAAGCAGGGCCTAGGACAGGATTTGGAGGCCCAGGGCCACAACTAATTTTCAAGGCCTTTTTCAAATATCCTTTAAAAACTCAACAGAAAGGTTAAAATCATCCTTCGCATCTTCAAAGCAACGAATTTATCGATAATGCTATTTTTTCAATAAAATTGACAATGTGGTCAATTTTGTCAAATTGACAGATAATGAATGTTAAAACTATTTTAATGCAGATTAAAAATCAATTTCATAAGTTAAAAACAAACCCCTAATCGTGCACTCGTCGGCCTCGTTCCGCTCGAATTCGTCCACCACCCCATTCATTTTCTACACTGCCCCCAAGGCCCCAAACTCCAAATCCTGGCTACACCACCGCTCTAAGAGACTGAGAAAGTAAGAATAGTATAGTGTAGGTACTGTATAGGCTACACTATCCACAGCGAATCGTATGATAAGAACAATATATTCATATTAAAATATTATTTAGGTTTGAGTGTTTGACTTACGAATAACGAGTTACGATAGAGTTTAGACTGTTGAGTGTTGACAACTTTTCAATTTTACAACTAATAACAGATTTAAGAAAAATTTGATTACAGTTTGCAATTATTTAACGTCAACGATTTCGTCACAAAATAATTAGAATTTGTACAGCGCTACATTTCAACGAATAACTCTTTAATTCCGTAATTCCCCATTTCAATAAATAACTTCGTAATTCCGAAATTCCGTCATTCATTCTCTTTAGATTTTCAACAATTCCGAGGCCCTTTATCAAGTGAGGCCTGGGGCCAAATGGCCCCGGTGGCCCCCTCTGTCCTAGGCCCTGGTAATAAGTACAGGTATAAGTCGATGATGACTTCCTACTTTGATTTCATGATTTGATTCCATGCGTCTTAGCCATGTAACTGTACTCAATATAGACCAGGGACCGCATGCGTCTTAGCCATGTTACTGTACTCAATATAGACCAAGGACTAAGCAACATAATACAAGCCATACAACATATAGACCAGGGACGACACGTGTCTTGGTCTTTTTCTGCCAAAGAGACACAGCGGAGGGGATTAGTTCTTGCCTCTTTGTCTAGCGTCACCTCGAGACGTAAGTTCCCATAATAGCTATACTTAATACAGGAATCGCATGTGTCTCAGCCATGTAACTGTACTCAATATAGACCAGACACAACATGTGTCCTAAGCCTTTTTCTGCCAAAGCGAAAGAGACGAAATGGCATTAGTTCTTGCCTCTTTGTCTAGCGTCGCCTCAAGGCGTAGATTCCCGGAACTCATCATGAACTCTTTGACGGCCTCTGCGCTCGGCTGTGGCGCTGGTTCTTCGGGAGCGTAAGTCAGCTTGCGAATGGCCAGCTGAATGGAATTACGCTTGTGTGGCTTATCATCTGGTCCATCGGCCACGTACATCTTCAGCTCATAGTCCACACCACACGGCTAGCACAACAGACACACCTCATATTATTATTGATCATAGCAATGACAATGATAATAATAATAACAGCAATAATAATAACAGTAGCGGCAGCACTAGTACTAATAATAACAACAACAACAATAATAATAATATTGAAAACGGTCAATTTAATTGGTCTCTATTTGAGTTTGTTGGCTATATGAAGAAATAAATTTGTCTTATGATGATGATGATGATGACGATGATGATGATGACAACGACGATGATGATAATGATGACGATGATGATGATGAAAACAGAAGAGCAGTTCCTTAAGCTTGTCCTAATAATAAGAGTAGTGATTAATAGTGCTCAGTAATAGTCACAAAATCTCCTTAAGAAAGGTGGATGGATTGATAGATGGATGGATGGATGAATGAATGGATGGGTAAAAGAATGAATTGATAAATGAATGGATGGTTAAATGAATGGATGGATGAATGGGTAAATGAATGGATGGGTAAATGAATGGATTGATAAATGAATGGATGGATGGGTAAATGAATGGATGGTTAAATTAATGGATGGGTAAATGAATGAATTGATAAATGAATGGATGGGTAAATGAATGAATTGATAAATTAATGGATGGGTAAATGAATGAATTGATAAATTAATGGATGGATAAAAGAATGAATTGATAAATGAATGGATGGATAAATGAATGAATGGATAAATTAATGGATGGATAAATGAATGAATTGATAAATGAATGGATGGGTAAAAGAATGAATTGATAAATGAATGGATGGGTAAATGAATGAATTGATAAATGAATGGATGGGTAAAAGAATTAATTGATAAATTAATGGATGGATAAAAGAATGAATTGATAAATTAATGGATGGATAAAAGAATGAATTGATAAATGAATGGATGGGTTAAAAATTAATGGATGGATGAATGAATTGATAAATGAATGGATGGATAAAAGAATGAATTGATAAATGAATGGATGGGTAAATGAATGAATTGATAAATGAATGGATGGGTAAATGAATGAATTGATAAATGAATGGATGGGTAAAAGAATGAATTGATAAATGAATGGATGGGTAAAAGAATGAATTGATAAATGAATGGATGGGTAAAAGAATGAATTGATAAATGAATGGATGGGTAAAAGAATGAATTGATAAATGAATGGATGGGTAAAAGAATGAATTGATAAATGAATGGATGGGTAAATGAATGGATGGGTAAATGAATGGATGGGTAAAAGAATGAATTGATAAATGAATGGATGGGTAAAAGAATGAATTGATAAATGAATGGATGGGTAAATGAATGGATGGAATGTAAATGAATGGATGGGTAAAAGAATGAATTGATAAATGAATGGATGGGTAAATGAATGGATTGGGTAAATGAATGGATGGGTAAATGAATGAATGGATGGGTAAATGAATGGATGGGTAAATGAATGGATTGATAAATGAATGGATGGGTAAATGAATGAATTGATAAATGAATGGATGGGTAAAAGAATGAATTATAAATGAATGGATGGGTAAAAGAATGAATTGATAAATGAATGAATGGGTAAAAGAATGAATTGATAAATGAATGGATGGGTAAATGAATGAATTGGTAAATGAATGGATGGGTAAAATTGAAGCTGGAATTGATAGATGAATGGATGGGTAAAAGAATGAATTGATAAATGAATGATGGGTAAAAGAATGAATTGATAAATGAATGAATGGGTAAAAGAATGAATTGATAAATGAATGAACGGGTAAAAGAATTAATTGATAAATGAATGGATGGGTAAAAGAATGGATGGGTAAATGAATGGATGGGTAAAAGAATGGATGGGTAACAGAATGAATTGATAAATGAATGGATGGGTAAATGAATGAATTGATAAATGAATGGATGGGTAAACGAATGAATTGATAAATGAATGGATGGGTAAATGAATGGATGGGTAAATGAATGAATGGATGGGTAAATGAATCGATGGGTAAATGAATGAATGGATGGGTAAATGAATGGATGGATTAATGAGGAAGGAATGAATGAATGAATGGATGGTATCGTTAAGTGTCTTAAGTACCTTGCCGGTGTCACCTGGAGCCGGCTGGAGCGTCACTGAAGCTGGTGATGACGAAGGCAGCTGGAACAATGAAAGAACAGAGTGATTATCTCACTGATGACAGTGGAGCGACCGGTACATTACAAGAACATGGCAAGAGGAGAGAAAGAGAGAGGAGAGGATAGGACAGGAGAACAGAGGCGAGGAGAGGAGGGAAGGGAGGAGGGAAGGAGGGTAGAGCAGAGCAGGGCAGAGGAGAGGAGAAGAGAGAGGACAGGCTCAAAGAGGACCGGAAATCAGAGAAGAGGAGAGGAGGGGAAGGAGTGCAGGGGAGGGAAAGGAGGAGAGGGGAGGGGACAGGAGAGGGGACAGGCGTAAAGAGGACAGGAGAGGGAAGAAGAAGAGAGAGGACAGTAGAGCAGAGGAGAACAGAGAGTTGAGGAGCAGAAAGAAGGGAGCAGAGCAGAGCAAAGGGGAGAGGAGAGGGAAAAGGAAGGCAGGGAAGACAGAAGAGGAGAGGGCAGTGATAGATGAGGAGAGAGAACAAGAGAAGAGTTGTTGATTCAATCAGCTACGAAGAAGCAGAGCCTCGTACTTCGAAGTAGAACGGGTAAGCGTTGGGTCCCAGTTTCTTCATCAGCCTCTCCTGGAGTCTCGTCAGTGGCTTCTTCTGCTCCTCGACGGGCGGCCAGACCTGCGACGTCGCCAGGTAGAGGTCCTTGCGGAAGGTCAGGCCAAGGACGTCCAGGTCCTCTCGTCCGTAGCGGAAGGCGGCCAGCACATGAGCATAGACCTTCCGCTCCTTCAGATACTCCGGGTCAACGAGGACAACGCCATCTGCGGACAAAGACGACAAGAAGAACGTTAATTGTAATTGGTAAATTCTATAACGCCGGGGTATAATCCACCAAACCCAAGCTAATTGTAAGAATTGCTAATTGAGGGCATGGAATAATGGTAACATCGCTGGCGTGAAGAGCTGCACTCAGAACATCAAGTAGGAAGCGCGATCGCTTCCCGCTACCCTCTCAAAGGTCGACTCAGTCTGTCATTCGCTAGATGGCGTTGGTAAAATGAGATGTAGGACGTGATGGGTGCCTAGCATGGCTGCTGTATAGTTAAATTCGACTTCTGTAAGAACTTGTGATCATCCGTTCATACTATGAATTGTAATCATACTGCGGTGTGTCAGTTTGAAATAATCAACGAAGATTATTATTATTATTATTCAACCAACTATGTGACTAAAGCAGATTAGAAGCATGATGGAAAGTAGCCCTCAGCAAAAGACAAGTTGGTCAAATGTGGAATAACATCAGAGCAAGAAGAGACAGTAAGTGATGAAGGTGTGAAGTCCATTGGAGAGGATTTAGGAACAGTATGACTAAGAACTAAGAGAGGACTTCAAAGTAGGTCACAACAGGTGGTCATAGAAAAAGTCAGACTCAAGCAGTAGGTCGTTCCATTTGAGATTAGCTACAAACTGAGCCATTTTGCATTTCAGATTGTCAGATTAATCTAACCTTTTATTTACTATTCTATTCTACCTAGTTGCAATCAACTTGCCTCCACTAGAATTCCACCTCATTATGTTTAGTTTCATTCTACTCTCATCCATTCTATTGCTATATGTTACATCAAATTCTTTCTCTTTCAATCTATTCTATCATGTTCCATTCCATTCTAATCTATTCTGTTCTTATTCTGTTCCACCCCGTTCCATGCTGTTATATTCTACTATTCTATTCGATGCTGCTCAATCATGTTTCTATTCCATTTCTTTTATTCTATGCTGTTCCACTCCTTTCTATTATGTTCCATGCTGTTCTATTATCTTCTATTCTACTATTCTATTTGATGCTGCTCAATTATGTTCTATTCCATTTTTTTTATTCTACCCTATTCTGTTGGGTTCTATTCCAATTACTGCATAAACAAAATAAATCTAAGGAAGAATTTCAAAGGAAGGAATGGAGAAGGAGAGACGACGACGTCACACGTTCACAGTGACCTTCATTGTGACGTCACAATGAACAGTCGCCAGGCAACAATCTCCTAGCAACGTCACCTTGTACAAAAAATAACAAAGCAATTCTTCAGGAAGAGAGCTCGATTGTTCTGGCGGAAGCTGATGGCAGCCGAAGAAAATAGCATATCGTCTGACATTTAGACAGCCTTGCACCGTTTTACACCTGTCTTACACTTAAAGAGGAGGCACCGGCGACAGACAGGTAGGACCAGGTATGTGGCTCAAGTAAAGGTATAGGTATGAAGTCTCTGTCTGTCTCTGTCTGTCTGTCTCTCTGTTCTCTCACTGTTCTCTCTCTGTCTCTCTCTCCGTCTGTCTGTCTCTGTCTCTATCTGTATCTGTCTGTCTCTGTCTGTATCTGTCTCTCTCTCTGAAAGAAACTGTCTGTCTGTCCTTCTGTCTGTCGGTTCTTCTCTCTGTCTCTCTCTCTCTCTATCTGTCTCTCTCTGTATCTGTCTCTGTCTATCTCTGTGTGTGTGTCTCTCTCTCTTTCTCTCTATCTGTATCTGTCTCTCTTTGAAAGACACTGTCTGTCTGTCCTTCTGTCTGTTCTTCTATCTGTCTCTCCGTCTCTCTCTCTGTCTGCCTGCTGTTGTCTGTCTCTATTTCATTCTCCTTTCTTTCAAATCTTCCATGTAATGCACTGTGTGTGCTTTGATCAACTGGCACACACACACATGCACTAAATACTTCAAATACATTTCACTATGTAATCTGGAGAATCTCGAAGGTCACAGGTAGTAGGTGTCTCTGTTCCTGGGCGTAGCCAGGAAAAAATTTCGTAGGGGTTTTAAGATTCCGGGGGGTTTCCATTGGAGACTAAAGTCTATCCTCTTCAAGAACTCTTACCCCGACTCAACTGATCATCTACCTTCAAACTCTCGACCTAAACGACACCCACCTTAGCAGCTACTCTGACCCCTCTGATCCTCTGGAAACCGGACTCGGACCTCCCTCGGACTACTCTTTTGGACAACCCTTCTGACTAGACGCAGCGCTCGTGAATAAGCTGGTGCCCTGCGCTTGGCTTTCGAGTGGCGCTTTAGAAATTTGGAGATTACGATTACGATTACGATGGTCGCAAAAACTAAGGTTTTTGGGTATTTCCCATGTAAAAGCATATAAAAAAATGTTTGAAGCTTATTTGGGGGGTTTGAACCCGTAAAACCACCCCATAAATACGCCCATGCCTCTGCTGAACGTACCAATTGGATCGATGTGAGATAGGTAGTCGACGAAGTCTCTCTTCCCCAGGTAGACTGTAATCTACAACCACAGACACACACACTCATTAGCACATCAGTCAACAAATGCCACCGGTAATCATTTGATTGTATATATATGAATGTATGCACGTACTTATGCACAGGCATACACACATACAAACACGCATACACACACATACATACACACACACCTTCAACTACATAAACATACATAAAAAACCCGGTAAACAAATATATACGAATGTATGCACGTACTTATAGACACGAACATACAAATATACATACATACATACATACACTAACACCCGTAGGTTCTCAATTAAAAGTGCTGGCCCTAAAATCTGGAACAGTATCCCCAACGACATACGGTACCTAACTAGTTTTCACGTATTCAAACATAGATTGCGTGCCTATTTGATTGCCAATGGTATGTTCTAATAATATTGTGCGTGCTAGTTAACTAGTTAAGATTTGTTAAGGATTAAAAATAGCAGAATTAACAAATTATTCGGTCTGCCACTCGAGTACAACAATGATGTAAGGGTGACCCCACTAGTCGGGAATTGTTCCCTTTAGGGTTCTCTACCCCCGTTGTTTTCCTACTATCATACTGTAATTACGATGATTGTATGCTTTGCTTCTGTTGGAAACAATAAAATTTATGGTTATGGTTATACACACATACACCTTTGACTACATAAACATACATAGAAAAAACTTCAAATAAACCATCCATAAATACAACCACACACACAGAAGCAAACATGCATACATACGCACAGATATTCACACACATACAAACACACATACAGAAACAAACGCACACTTGCTTGCATGCTTACTCACTTACTTACTTACTTATACTACTCAAGTGTACAGACTCAGTCCAACAAGCACACAGACACATACAGACATACAAATAAACAGATACACACATAAACAGACACACACATACAGACACAAACAGACACACACATACAGACACATAAACACACACACATAAACACACACATACAGACACACACACACATAGACACATACACACAAACATACAGAAATACACATACAGACACACACACACAAACACACACACATAAACAGACACACAAACAGATACACAAAGACATACACACACATACAAACAGACAAACATACAGACACACATAAACATACAAACACACATAAACATACACATACAAACAGACACATACAGGCACACACAGACAAACATACACAGACACACACACACATACACACACACACACGCCCATAAAGGCCCCAGCAGAGCAGCAGCAATAGCATCAGCGCCTAGGCACTGGCAGCATCCCTTGGTTGCCGAGAGAGAGAGAGAGCAGAGATCTCGGAGGATGAGGCGGAGGAGGAAGAGGAAGAGGGAGCTGTACGTGTGGAAATGGTGGAAATGGCTTCAGCGACCGTTTTACCGCAGCCTTAATGGACCGCACTTTACGACTGCACGACCTTCACCTTCACCTCTGACCGACCGTTTCCAGGCCTCTCCTCCATTTCCAGGCCTCTCCTCCGGTTACGACGACTGCCAGACAATGACCTTCAGCTCAGGGTCACACAGGCAGGAAAAGAAAAACGGAAAAGAAGAAGGGAAAATCAATGGAGCGCCGGAAACAAAGAGCTCTCTCTCTTCCCATCACATGATCGAAATAAAACACTTCTATTGTGCCGCCGTTAAGTCGTGAAATCAAAGTAGGAAGTCATCATTGACTTATACCTGTACGTTTGTTTATCACTACGTACTTTTGTTTATCACTGTGTACCTTTGTTTATCACTATTAAAGTACCTTTGGTTATCACTGTGTACTTTTGTTTATCACTCTGTACTTTTGTTTATCACTCTGTACCTTTGTTTATCACTATAAGTAAGTAAGTAAGTATATCCTTTATTGCACCAAATGCTAACTAAGTACCTTTGTTTATCACTATAAGTAAGTAAGTAAGTATATCCTTTATTGCGCATTTTGGTTTACATTCTACAATGGCCTATAATCTCAAATGTTACAGTCTAATTTCTACTGTTTTTCAAACTGTGCAGTGTACAGTGTTTTGGTTAAGAGTAAAGACTGTTTATCACTATGTACATTTGTTTATCACTATGTACATTTGTTTCTCACTATGTACCTTTGTTTATCACTGTGTACCTTTGTTTATCACTGTGTACCTTTGTTTATCACTGTGTACCTTTGTTTATCACTGTGTACCTTTGTTTATCACTAAGTACCTTTGTTTACCACTGTACCTTCGTTTATCACTGTGTATCTTTGTTTATCACTATGTACCTTTGTTTATCACTATGCACATTTGTTTATCACTATGTACCTTTGTTTATCACTATGTACCTTTGTTGATCATTAATCTTTGTTGATCGTTTAACTTTGTCAATCATTTAGCTTTTATGATCATTTACCTTTAATGATCATTTACCTATGTTGATCAACCTTTGTTGATCATTTACTGTTTTTTTTTATCATTTAGGCTTTGATGATCATTTACCTCTTGTGAGCACCGTTTACCTTTGTTGATTACCAGTTACCTTTCCACAGAAACTGGGTAAGCATGGATGAAAGTCAAGATGGAAACCCTACAAGACATGGAAACACCCTACGAAGGAAATCAGTCCAGGAACAGCTTAGTCACTGCCTCTGAGTCGATATGAAAAAGAGGAGCTATAAAAATTAGCATCGCCTCTTTATGTGGACCATGGGCATTATGAGGTGTCAGTGAAATGGAAGCCAGTGCAGGAGGAGGATCTCTAAAGGGAAGCACTAACGAAGAAAGGCTGCAAGATGAAAGGAAACCTGGACTTACCTTAGAGTTCGGACTGCTCTTCTTGAAGACCCTGCAAAAGAAATTCAACCAAATTAATCATCAATTAACCGATAAATTGTCATTATATGCTCGCCCTAATTACAAGAACTGGACTACAGGGCGGCTACTAAGGGGTTTAAATGAGGATGGGGAGAAAGGTTTAAAGATGGAGGATTGGATAGGAATTGGATCCAATGGATTAGGGTAGGATTAGTGTCTAGATCCATGTACATACTAGGATTCCAGGTCAACACGCTGTGGTTCCAATGCAGACTGCATGTCTTCTGAACCACTTAAAACCACTATTATGTTACGTTAGCATGGGCGTATTTAGGGGGTGGTTTTACGGGTTCAAACCCCCCGAAATAAGTTTCCCCAAAATTTTTTATATGCTTTTACATGGAAAATACCCAAAAACCTTAGTTTTTGCGACCATCTCGAATAGAAACTCCCCCCGAAATCTTAAACCCCCTCAGAAATTTTTTCCTGACTACGCCCAAGTGTAACGTTAGGCTATGATACACTACACATACACACACAGACATTCATTCATTCATTCAAGAATTTATATAGCACCTCTTCAAGGAAGCTACCCAGAGGTGCTCCCGACTCCAGCACGGTCAAAAAGAACAGTTTTCAAGCGCTTATAGAATGTGTCAGAGAGCGACCTAGGGAACAGGGACAGCTCAGGAGGGAAGCCATACACACATGCTCGAGTCACCTGCTGCACTCTGCTGCCCTGGAGAGACGCAGGTGCCGTCCCTCTGCACGACAACTCAAGTCTTTCGTGTCCGGTCATGTCTGGGTCCTTCCTCTCGCAACAGTAGTGTCTCGTTGCATTTACAGACCGCTGCGTTTGACTCGATTCAGCAAACATTTTCAAGCACTGCTTTTAAAGGAGGCACTTGGTATCAGATTGGTTCAAAGATAGTCACGCAATATCAGACCCTTTGCAATCAGAGGCACTTCAAATGCACTTTACTAAGTGTCTCGATACATACGTACATATATACATACACACAACTATACACATATACATAAATACATAAGAAACACGTATACACATTTGTCACACATACAAACCAGCATAGAACAAGAATTGAGGCTTTAATATTCGTAAATATTCGTGAATATTTGGGAATTTTTAATATTCGTAAATATTCGTGAATATTTGGGCATTTTTAATATTCGTAAATATTCGTGAATATTTGGGCATTTTTAATATTCGTAAATATTCGTAAATATTTGGGCATTTTTAATATTCGTAAATATTCGTGAATATTTGGGCATTTTTAATATTCGTAAATATTCGTAAATATTGGTTGATGACGTCACTGTTTTCGTTTTATCCGAGCGCAGTTTAGGGAGGTCATATTGTTTATAATATAGGATAATAGGAGGCGGCTCAGGCAGGCATTCAGTATTCGCAACTACCTGTTATTGTTTGAACTTTGAGGAACTTTGTGCATGAAAAGGCATGAAAATGGCACTGAATTTTGTACAATTAATCCCAGATTTTGAAGAAAGAAGAAAGAAAAGTTTTTTTAAATATTCGTTGATCAATTTTAATATTCGTAAATATTCGTACATTTTTACAAATCTTAATATTCGTAATATGCGCACTTGTTCTATGCATACCAGGTACACACATCCAAAACATGTATCACATACATACATATGTATACATGTATGTATACACATACATACATCTTAGGGATCACATTCGTTCCCCTCTCTCTTCAGTTTCTCATCGACCTCTCGGCTCCTTGGTCAGGCATACTCTTTTTGTTCCACGAGTTAAGACCACTATGGCCCAAACTAGATCTTTTGCCACTATTGGCCCCTCCCTATGAATGCCCTTCCCTCCTCTCTACGTGTTACCATTCTTTCTAGGTCTCTTCCTACAGCCTTCTCCCTTCTCAAAACCTTCTTCTTCTCTAGGGGTTCTCGCACTGGGAGCGCTACTGAATGGCCACTGCTGTGAGTGGCGCTATATAAATTAACTAAATACAATACAAAATCCAAACAGACACCAGAAACATGTATTATATACATACATACATACATACATACATACATACATACATACATACATACATTTTAGTTAACTAGTAATAAGATCATATATTCTTGATAATTATATATTAAATGTATATTATACATCCAGTGCTATTATTTCTCTGTATAATATTATGGATAACCCTGACAGTGGTCCCTCAAGGGTCTCTCTCCGATTGCTTCCTATAATAAATCAACAAATGTTTTGATTTTGACTGTCATGTTATCTTGCTCAACAAGAAGCCATACAAATTTATGGCTTATGGTTTATGGTTATACATATAATGATCACTGGATAATCACATAGTCCCAATTTCTAACCCGACTTTAAATCTGTAAAATCAACATTACATGAGTTTTCACGCCATTATGGTGATGGTAGGTGGGGTGGGTCCCTCCCACTGGAATGACCTCCCTATGGAGCTTTGCCTCTTTCCTATGACCTTCTCTCCTATGTTCTTTTCTCACCTTAAAATTGTTCTTTTTGGCCATGCAGGAGTCGGGAGCGCCTCTGAGTATTTTTCTGAAGGGGCGCTATATAAATGTTCGATATGCATGAATGAATGCAAGAGGGAGGCTCCCTGTTACATTGTGTGACATGGTATGCGATTGGTTGAGAGCCTTGTAACATGGAGAGTAGGGGTTCGATCCTCCTCCACTGAGACGGTTACTGTGTAGAGACCTTGAACAAGTCCTTCACTCACACTTGCTCTGCGCCATCGATGTTCATGAATGGTGGTTGT